>WNWK01005042.1:0-128065 GCA_009830355.1 Cherax destructor | reverse complement strand
AACATTGGGCGTGTTTCTTTACACCTGTTGTCTATGTTCCCCATCAGTAAAATAGGTACCTGGGTGTTAGTCGACTGGTGTGGGTCGCATCCTGGGATAAAATTGACCTAATTTGCTGGAAATGCTCAGCATAACAAGCGGCTTTCTATATAGTAGTATGTCATTGATGTCAGCTATGGTCTGTATACCTTGTACATGTACTTGTAGAAATAAAGATTATTATTATTATTATTATTATTATTATTATTATTATTATTATTATTATTATTATTATTATTATTATTATATGTGTTTAATACCCCTCTCAGAAACAAACGAAACTATATAGATAGAAACATTTCAACCAGCAAGATTCGAGCCTAGGTCTGTTTCTGGTAAAAATAATATTACAATGAGGATCAGAGCTCTGGTGGCCTGGTGGCTAAAGCTCTCGCTTCACACGGCGAGGGCCTGGGTTCGATTCCCAGCAAGGGCAGAAACATTGGGCGTGTTTCTTTACACCTGTTGTCTATGTTCCCCATCAGTAAAATGGGTACCTGGGTGTTAGTTGACTGGTGTGAGTCGCATCCCAGGACACTGACCTAATCTGCCCGAAATGCTCAGCATAACAAGGGACTTTCTATATAGTAGTATGTCACTGATGTCAGCTATGGACTGTACACCTTGTACATGTACTTGTAGTAAATAAAGATATTATTATATATTATAATGAATCACTGTTGAAACTTTTGTTTACATTTAGTAGTGTACTTCTTTGACCTTATAGTTTAACAGACCAAAACAATAAGGAGGAAATGGGAGGGAGAAAATGGGAGGAAGGAAATGGGAGGGAGGAAATGGGAGGGAGGAAATGGGGGGAATGGGGCATAGTATGTAACATCAGGACTGGAGTTGCTATTAGTTTTACCATTTCTCAGAATGGTAGACAGAGTAGAAAAGCCCTGAAGGACTGGAGTAAGGGTTATTACCAATAGGCCCCTGGCTGCCTTCAAGAGGGACCTGGACAGATACTTAAAGTCGGTGCCGGATCAGCCGGGCTGTGGTTCGTACGTTGGACTACGTGCGACCAGCAGTAACAGCCTAGTTGATCAGGCCCTGATCCACCGGGAGGCCTGGTCCTGGACCGGGTCGCGGGGGCGTTGACCCCCGGAATGCGCTCCAGGTAGACTATTACATGGGAAGTGAAGTACAGAGTTGTGACGGAGTAGAAGTACAACCTACAATTGCCTCACAAATGTGTTATTCACTACAGGTGTTTCTGAACAACTGGGAACAATAGTTGCAGGTGTATGGAGGAGCATTATTCCCAGGAGTAAAACACCTGCATGAAAGTGACGGTGATGTGTGAGTTAAGTGGAAAATATGTTTCTGCTCATCACTCACCATTAACCACCAACCACCACCACCCACTCCAACCCTCCACCACCCACTCCAACCCTCCACCACCCACTCCAACCCTCCACCACCCACTCCATCCATCCACCCCCTACAATATACCAATCACACATCCCATAGAAAAAACACTGCAGCAAGTTATGAAGAAACACAGCATTAGTGTCAGTATGATACTGAATCTTCCTACAGTGTAAATACCAAATAGAATAGTGCAGCAGCACACTGAGGGTATTAGTATGCTAACACCTGCTGCTCCTGTTTCCAAAGTAGTGAACTGGTACCTGGGTGTCAGTCCAGGAAAAAACTGATTTCCCTGTTCAGCTAGCAGTATATAGGACCCTATTCCCCCAGTTCACCTAATAGTAAATAAGTACCTAAATGTATGTCTCCTGACACCTGTGGCCCTTGTTCACCTAGATGTAAATACTCACATGTGTGTTAATGCACTGTTGTGGGTGATATTCGGCAGGAAGTAGAAATATACAGACCATTAAATTTTCTGAGTCTCTCTCTGTATGTGGTTTATTAAGCGCGCGCGCGCGCACACACACACACACACACACACACACACACACACACACACACACACACACACACACACACACACACATATATATATATATATATATATTTTTTTTTTTTCAACAAGTCGGCGTCTCCCACCGAGGCAGGGTGACCCAAAAAGAAAGAAAATCCCCAAAAAGAAAAAACTTTCATCATCATTCAACACTTTCACCACACTCATACATAATCACTGTCTTTGCAGAGGAGCTCAGATACTACAGCTGAGAAAAGTCCCTCCCAGCTGTCACTATCTCAGACCCCTCCTTTAAAGTGCAGGCATTGTACTTCCCATTTCCAGGACTCAAGTCCAACTAAATCAATTAACTGGTTTCCCTGAATCCCTTCACACAATGTTACCCTGCTCACACTCCAACAGATCGTCATGTCCCAAAACCATTCGTCTCCATTCACTCCTATCTAACACGCTCACACATGCTTGCTGGAAGTCCAAGCCCTCGCCCACAAAACCTCCTTTACCCCTTCCTCCAACCTTTTCTAGGACGACCCCTACCCGCCTTCCTTCCCTACAGATTTATACGCTCTCCAAGTCATTCTACTTTGATCCATTCTTCTAAATGACCAAACCACCTCAACAACCCTCTTCAGCCCTCTGACAAATACTTTTAGTAACTCCACACCTTCTCCTAATTTCCACATTCCGAATTTTCTGCATAATATTTACACCACACATTGCCCTTAGACAGGACATCTCCACTGCCTCCAGCCTCCTCCTCGCTGCAGCATTTGCAACCCATGCTTCACACCCATATAAGAGTGTTGGTACCACTATACTTTCGTACATTCCCTTCTTTGCCTCCATGGATAACGTTTTTGTCTCCACAGATACCTCAATGCACCACTCACCTTTTTTCCTTCATCAATTCTATGGTTAACCTCATCCTTCATAAACCCATCTGCTGACACATCAACTCCCAAATATCTGAAAACATTTACTTCTTCCATAATCCCTCTCTCCAATGTGATATCCAATTTTTCTTTATTTAAATCGTTTGATACCCTCATCACCTTACTCTTATCTATGTTCACTTTTAACTTTCTACCTTTACACACTCTCCCAAACTCGTCCACTAACCTTTGCAACTTTTCTTTAGAATCTCCCATAAGCACAGTATCATCAGCAAAAGTAACTGTGTCAACTCCCATTTTGCATTTAATTCTCCATAATTTAATCCCACCCCTCTCCCCAACACCCCAGCATTTACTTCTTTACAACCCCATCTATAAATATATTAAACAACCATGGTGACATTACACAACCCTGTCTAAGACCTACTTTTACCGGGAAGTAATCTCCCTCTCTCCTACACACCCTAACCTGAGCCTCACTATCCTCATAAAAACTCTTTACAGCCTTCAGTAACTTACTACCTATTCCATACACTTGCAACATTTGCCACATTGCTCCCTATCCACTCTATCATATGCCTTTTCTAAATCCATAAATGCAATAAAAACTTCTACCTTTATCTAAATACTGTTCACATATATGCTTCACTGTAAACACTTGATCTACACATCCCTACCCACTCTAAAGCCTCCTTGCTCATCTGCAATCCTACTCTCTGTCTTACCTCTAATTCTTTCAATAATAACCCTGCCATACACTTTACCTGGTATACTCAGTAAACTTATTCCCTATAATTTTACACTCTCTTTATCCCCTTCCCTTTATATAAAGGAACTATACATGCTCGCTGCCAATCCCTAGGTACCTTCCCTCTTTCATACATTTATTAAACAAAAATACCAACCACTCCAGCACTATATCCCCCTGCTTTTAACATTTCTGTCATGATTCCGTCAATTCCAGCTGCTTTACCCCTTTCATTCTACGTAATGCCTCACGCACCTCCCCCACACTCACATCCTGCTCTTCTTCACTCCTAAACGATGTTGTACCTCCCTGGCCAGTACATGAAATTATCGCCTCCCTTTTCATCGACATTTAAAAGTTCCTCAAAATATTCCCGCCATCTACCCAATACCTCCAGCTCCCCATCTACTAACTCCCTACTCTGTTTTTAACTGACAAATCCATTCGTTCCCTAGGCTTTCTTACCTTGTTTATCTCACTCCAAAATTTTTCTTGTTTTCAGCAAAATTTCTTGACAGATCCTCTCCCATTCTTTCATCCGCTCTTCTTTTGCACTCTCTCACCACTCTCTTCACCTTTCTTTTACTCTCCATATACTCTGCTCTTCTACTAACACTTCTGTTTTGTAAAAACCTCTCATAAGCTACCTTTTTCTCTTTTATCACACCCTTTACTTCTTCATTCCACCACTCACTCCTCTTTCCTCCTGCACCCACCCTCCTATAACCACAAACTTCTGCCCACATTCTAATACTGCATTTTTAAAACTATCCCAACTCTCTTCAACCCCCCCACTACTCCTACTTGCACTAGCCCACCTTTCTGCCAATAGTTGCTTATATCTCACCCTAACTTCCTCCTCCCTTAGTTTATACACTTTTACCTCTCTCTTACTTGCTGTTGCCATTTTCCTTTTGTCCCATCTACCTTTACTCTAACTGTAGCTACAACCAAATAATGATCTGATATATCCGTTGCCCTCTATAAACATGTACATCCTGAAGCCTACTCATCAACCTTTTATCCACCAATACATAATCCAACAAACTACTTTCCTTACGTGCTATATCATACCTTGTATATTTATTTATCCTCTTTTCATAAAATATGTATTACTTATTACCAAACCTCTTTCTACACATAGCTCAATTAATGGCTCCCATTTACATTTACCCCTGGCACCCCAAATTTACCTACTACTCCATCCACAACATTTTTACCCACTTTAGCATTAAGATCCCCAACCACAATTACTCTCTCACTTGGTTCAAAACTCCCCACACACTCACTCAACATTTCCCAAAATCTCTCTCTTCTACACTTCTCTCTTCTCCAGGTGCATAAACACTTACTATAACCCACTTTTCACATCCAACCTTTATTTTACTCCACATAATCCTTGAATTTATACATTTATATTCCTTCTTTACCTGCCATAACTGATTATTCAACATTATTGCCACTCCTTCTTTAGCTCTAACTCTATTTGAAACCCCTGATCTAATCCCATTTATTTCTCCCCACTGAAACTCTCCTACCCCCTTCAGCTTTGTCTCACTTAAAGCCAGGACATCCAGCTTCTTTTCATTCATAACATCTACAATCATCTCTTTCTTATCATTCGCACAACATCCACGCACATTCAAACATCCCACTTTGACGATTTTCTTCTTCTTCTTTAGTAAGCTATACAGGAAAAGGGGTTACTAGCCCATTGTTCCCGGCATTTTAGTTGACTTTTACAACACGCATGGCTTACGGAGGAAAGATTCTTATTCCACTTCCCCATGGATATGAAAGGGAAAAGCAATAAGAACAAGAACTATTAAGATAAAATCAAAGAAAACTCAGATGAGTGTGTATACATAAACGTGTACATGTTTGCGTAGTGTGACCTAAGTGTAAGTAGAAGTAGCAAGACGTACCTGAAATCTTGCATGTTTATGAGACAGAAAAAAGACACCAGCAATCCTACCATCATGTAAAACAGTTTCAGGTTTCTGTTTCACAGTCACCTGGCAGGATGGTAGTACCTCCCTGAGTGGTTGCTGTCTACCAACCTACTACTATATATATATATATATATATATTTTTATTAACACATCGGCCGATTCCCACCAAGGCAGGGTGGCCCGAAAAAGAAAAACTTTCATCATCATTCACTCCATCACTGTCTTGCCAGAGGGGTGCTTTACACTACAGTTACAAAACTGCAACACCAACACCCTTCTTCAGAGTGCAGACACTGTACTTCCCATCTCCAGGACTCAAGTCCGGCCTGCCGGTTTCGCTGAATCCTTCATAAATGTTACTTTGCTCACACTCCAACAGCACGTCAAGTATTAAAAACCATTTGTCTCCATTCACTCCTATCAAATACGCTCACCCATGCTTGCTGGAAGTCCAAGCCCTCGCACACAAAACTTCCTTTACCCTCCCTCCAACCTTTCCTAGGCCGACCCCTACCCCGCCTTCCCTCCACTACAGATTTATACACTCTCGAAGTTATTCTGTCTCGTTCCATTCTCTCTACATGTCCGAACCACCTCAACAACCCTCCTCAGCTCTCTGGATAATAGTTTTGGTAATCCCGCACCTCCTCCTAATTTCCAAACTCCGAATTCTCTGCATTATATTCACACCACACATTGACCTCAGACATGACATCTCCACTGCCTCCAGCCTTCTCCTCGTTGCAACATTCATCACCCATGCTTCACACCCATATAAGAGTGTTGGTATAACTATACTCTCATACATTCCCTTCTTTACTTCCATGGACAAAGTTCTTTGTCTCCACAGACTCGAAGTGCTCCACTCACCCTTTTCCCTCATCAATTATATGATTCACCTCATCCTTCATAGACCCATCTGCTGACATGTCCACTCCCAAATATCTGAATACATTCACCTCCTCCATACTCTCTCCCTCCAATCTGATATCCAATCTTTCGTCACCTAATCTTTTGTTATCCTCATCACCTTACTCTTTCTTATATTCACTTTCAATTTTCTTCTTTTACACACCCTACCAAATTCATCCACCAACCTCTGCAACTTCTCTTCAGAATCTCCCAAAAACACAGTGTCATCAGCAAAAAGCAACTGTGACAACTCCCACTTTGTATTTGATTCTTTATCTTTTAACCCCACACCTCTTGCCAAGACCCTCGCATTCACTTCTCTTACAACCCCATCTATAAATATATTGAACAACCACGGTGACATCACACATCCTTGTCTAAGGCCCACTTTTACTGGGAAATAGTCCCCTCCCTCCTACACACTCTAACCTGAGCCTCACTATCCTCATAAAAACTCTTCACTGCTTTCAGTAACCTACCTCCTATTCCATACACCTGCAACATCTGCCACATTGCCCCCCTATCCACCCCATCATACGCCTTTTCCAAATCCATAAATGCCACAAAAACCTCTTTACCCTTATCCAAATACTGTTCACCTATATGTTTCGCTGTAAACACTTGGTCTACACCCCCCTACCTTTCCTAAAGCCCCCTTGCTCATCTGCTATCATTCTCTCTGTCTTACTCTTAATTCTTTCAATAATAACTCTACCATACACTTTACCAGATACACTCAACAGACTTATTCCCCTATAACTTTTGCACTCTCTTTTGTCCCCTTTGCCTTTATACAAAGGAACAATACACGCTCTCTGCCAATCCCTAGGTACCTTACCCTCTTCCATACATTTATTAAATAATAGCACCAACCACTCCAAAACTATATCCCCACCTGCTTTTAACATTTCTATCTTTATCCCATCAATCCCAGCTGCCTTACCCCCTTTCATTCTACCCACTGCCCCACGAACTTCCCCCACACTCACAACTGGCTCTTCCACACTCCTACAAGATGTTATTCCTCCTTGCCCTATACACGAAATCACAGCTTCCCTGTCTTCATCAACATTTAACAACTCATCAAAATATTCTCTCCATCTTCCTGATACCTCTAACTCTCCATTTAATAACTCTCCTCTCCTATTTTTAACTGTCAAATCCATTTGTTCCCTAGGCTTCCTCAACTTATTAATCTCATTCCAAAACTTTTTCTTATTTTCAACAAAATTTGTTGTTAACATCTCACCCACTCTCTCATTTGCTCTCTTTTTACATTGCTTCACGAACACAATGAAATATATTTTTTCGTTAGATTTAGAATAATTTTTGCGAAATAATTGCATACATAAATTTTCGATTGCCCTATTCGGCAAGAAGAAAGTTGTTATTTAAGCCAAAACTGCAAATTTTACTTATTCGGCACGACAAATATATATATACATATACATACATACATACATATATATATATATATATATATATATATATATATATATATATATATATATATATATATATATAAACACAAAATAAACCACTAAGGAATAGAAAACACTAGCCATTGGCTTTTCACATCGTGCTTCGTCAGGGGTGAAGATTGTGTCAGACGTAGGGATGTCTCCTACATCCACGCCGTGATGTACGTTCCTACGTCGCCCAGCTTAGGTACAGGAAGCCTCTAAGGTTCACTGAAAGCAAATAGAAAATAACATGAACGTTTGAAAGAACGACGAAAACTGCGTCAAAACAATATCAGCTAGGCTAGTGCCATTTGGAAATCCTATTTACTGGATGGCTATTTATCAGCTTAGTTTTGTATGGAACTTTGGATCTTCCCCATAAAACTCCTTGTCAATTCCTGCTACCCTGAGCTGAAGAATATTATCGAAATATGTGGTGGTTGGCATCTTTACTATAGACAATAGTTCGAATATTCCTTTATTATATCCTTGTCAGTCAATGTGGGTTTACGTACACCTTAATATTTATGAGTATTTTTAATGAGTCATGAATATTTTTAGAATATTCCTATGGAAGATTTTGATTATTCCTGAATATCCATTGTCTCATCATCATTTTGACCAGAGCTTTGGTAAGATGGGGAAGGAAGAAGGATAGGTAAGGATGGAAATTGGGAAAAATAGGGAGTGTGTGTGGAGGAAGGATCAAAAAGGTAAGTGGCCCAACCACTTTGGTCCATTGTCTCATACTTGTAGACATTGTATGTGGGTGTACTCACCTAGTTGTGGTTGCAGGGGTCGATCCATAGCTCCTGGCCCCGCCTCTTCACTGGCCGCTACTGGGTCATTCTCCCTGCGCCATGAGCTTTATCATACCTCTTCTTAAAGCTATGAATGGATCCTGCCTCCACTACATAGCTTCCCAAACTATTCCACTTCCTGACTGAAGAAATACTTCCTAACATCCCTGTGATTCATCTGAGTCTTCAACTTCCAACTGTGACCCCTTGTTGCTGTGTCCCATCTCTGGAACATTCTATCTCTGTCAACCTTGTCAATTCCTCTCAGTATTTTATATGTCGTTATCATGTCCCCCCTATCTCTCCTGTGTGTACTCACCTAGTTGTGGTTGCAGGGGTCGAGTCATAGCGCCTGGCCCCGCCTCTTCACTGGCCGCTACTGTGTGTGTGTGTGTGTGTGTCTGTGTGTGTGTGTGTCTGTGTGTTTTACTATTTTTTTACTTTTTTTTCTTTTTTCCCCCTTTTTTATTGTTTTTTTTTTATTTTTCCCTATTTTGGCCTTGTTTTTCATATATTTTTCCTATTTCATTTTTTTAATTTTCTTATTTTCTTTTTTCTCTTCATTTTTTCTTTTTTGTTTCCTTTTTTCTTCTATTTTTTCTTTTTCTCCTTTTTCCTATTTTCTTTTATTGTCCCTTTTCCCTTTTTTCATTCGTCTTTTTTCCTGTTTTATATTTTTTCATTTTCATTTTTTTTATTATTTTTATTTCTTCTTTTTGTCCTCTTTTTCTTTTTCTCTTTTTTTCTTTTTTGGACTTTTTGATTTCTTTTTCCGCATTTTATTTTTCCCCTCAATTCCCATTTTTATAAAAAAAAAATTTTCATTTCTGTGCGACATAAACAACTTTTGTTTCAGTAATCCATAACAACCCAGTAATTTAAAGCTCCACAATATCCAATAAATTAATCTTTCTCCTTTATGGACTTTTGACTTAAAATATGAAATTTCGCCTAAAATTATATTAATATTTGTATTTGTTTTTTCTTTAATAAATGGTAGTCACTTTACTTATTTCTACTTATATCTAAAAAATTTCTTAACTAAAATATTAGAATAAAGTTGCGAACAAACCATGGAACGGGAGGGGATTGAACCCGTGGTGAGTCCTTACGTACCCTCCTAGAGTTTTAGGATTCACTTGCCATGGGTTCAATCCCCTCCCGTTCCGTGGTTTGGTTGGAATATTGAAGCACAGATGATTGTTATACAAGACCCCATCACCTGGTTAAACTCTCTTTTTCAACTATAAAATAACATTTTAATACAAAAGTTTATTAAGTTCCAATGCCCAAAAAATTATAGCTGAAGAACAGGATAAATTGGATTTGAGAATTTTAGAGTCTGAATATTAGGAAGTTCAAATATGACCTCACTGGTTTCACCTTTGCCGTTGGATTAGTCAGTGAAATAGTTGTTTCCCTTGCATAAGTTCGACCCCGGCACGGGTGGAAGCATTAGGTATGTTTCATTACACCTGCTGTCCCCGTCCACCTAGCCGTAAGTAGGTACCCGGGTGTTAGTGGGCTGTTGTGGGTCGAATCCTTGGTGGACAAGATTAGAAGGACCCATGTGGAAATAAGACAGACAGTCCCCAATGACGCACTGACTTTATTGGGTCGCATCCTGGTGGGATAAGACTAAAAGGACCACAGTGCAAATAAGACACACTCCCCAATGGCGCACTGTTATTATCGGGGTATCCTGGGTGGCTAACCCTCCCTAGGGTTAAAAATTCAAGCAAAATCTCATCTTGTTCACCTCAATATATCCACTGTTCAAGTGGGATCATTTCTGCTGACCTTCTCTTGAGGAAACACAGTCATTTAATATGTCTTTGGTGTTTTGGTCTCTTATATTTTAACATATTTCAGCATTTAGCATTTTTCACATAGCAGTTGGTATACCTCCATGTTGGTATACCTCCGTGTAGGTATACCTCCATGTTGGTATACCTCCATATTGGTATACCTCCGTGTAGTTATACCTCCATGTTGGTATACCTCCGTGTAGGTATACCTCCATGTTGGTATACCTCCATGTTGGTATACCTCCGTGTTGGTATACCTCCATGTTGGTATACCTCCATGTTGGTATACCTCCGTGTAGGTATACCTGCATGTTGGTATACCTCCATGTTGGTATACCTCCATGTTGGTATACCTCCGTGTTGGTATACCTCCATGTTGGTATACCTCCATGTTGGTATACCTCCGTGTAGGTATACCTGCATGTTGGTATACCTCCATGTTGGTATAGCTCCGTGTAGGTATACCTCCATGTTGGTATACCTCCGTGTAGGTATACCTCCATGTTGGTATACCTCCGTGTAGGTATACCTCCATGTTGGTATACCTCCATGTTGGCATACCTCCGTGTAGGTATACCTCCATGTTGGTATACCTCCATGTTGGTATACCTCCGTGTAGGTATACCTCCGTGTTGGTATGCCTCCATGTTGGTATACCTCCGTGTAGGTATACCTCCATGTTGGTATACCTCCGTGTAGGTATACCTCCATGTTGGTATACCTCCGTGTAGGTATACCTCCATGTTGGTATACCTCCGTGTAGGTATACCTCCGTGTTGGTATACCTCCGTGTAGGTATACCTCCATGTTGGTATACCTCCATGTTGGTATACCTCCGTGTAGGTATACCTCCGTGTTGGTATACCTCCGTGTAGGTATACCTCCATGTTGGTATACCTCCATGTTGGTATACCTCCGTGTAGGTATACCTCCATGTTGGTATACCTCCGTGTAGGTATACCTCCATGTTGGTATACCTCCGTGTAGGAGCTATATTACCACACCCAAACTGCTGTTAACTGCTTGTGGGCGGAGCATGGGAGGCAGGAAGGGATATATAATGGGAGGGGCAGAGCGATTGGAGGGGAAAAGAGTAAAGGGGAAGGACGAAAAGGCAGGAATAAGCAGAGAGAGTAACTAACGTGGAAAGGGAAGCAGGAATAAATGGGAAGACAATTGATAGAAAAGAACCAGGAGGTGGATTAGAAGTAAGAAGAGGAGTGGTAAGCAATTATAAGAACAGAGATAAGTAATGGAGAGAAGGAAAAACAAATATTGAAGAAGGAAATAGGGATGAAGGAGAGAAGAAAGGAAGGCAGAAAGGAAGAAGGGAAGAAAAGAAGAAAGGAATGAAGGAAATAAGGGGAATAATATCCACAGAATTTTAATATAAGTGTAAAAATGGGTGTGAAGATTACTTAATGTTTGACAATAGTGCTGGTGTAGGGCTCTTAATCCAGGGGTATTGGAGAAACTTTTCCATTCCTCGGATCAAACCTCATCCGAGGCAAGGGTACGGTAGCTCCACTTCCTTGCAACAAGAGCCCTTCACCAGCATCAAGGTACTGACCCACGATCACCCATCCATCAAGATCCTGCCCATCCCCATAACTCATGCCTACCCATTCCCCACTATCTCTCATTACCTATACCCCTCACTCCCCTTTCTCTTCCCCTAAACCTCCCCCATTCCCTCCCATTCGTCCAAACCTCCCCTAGTATATCGACTCCCTTACGCATTTTTACCCTCTGATAGACGGGAGGGGAGGAGAGGGAGTGGGCGGGGCCCTGTTAGAGCCGCAACTATAATTTATAGGCAGTGGTGTGTAGGCTCCCTCTGTGTTACCCCTGCTGTGTTTTCCCTGCAGTTTTAACCCTGCTGTGTTCCCTCTGTCGTGTTCCCCCTGCTGTTTTCCCTCTGCTGTGTTCCCCCTCCTGTTTCTGCTGATGTGGTGTGTAGGCTCCCTTTGTGTTCCTCCTGCTGTGTTTCACCTGCTGTGTTCCCCTGCTGTTACTGCTGCTGTGGTGTATTATCTCCCTCTGTATACCCCCTTCTGTGTTCCGCCCTGCTGTTACTGCTGCTCTGGTATGTAGGCTCCTTCTGTGTTCCGCCCTGTTGTTACTGCTGTTGTGGTGTGTAGGATCCTTCTGTTCCCCCCCTGTTGTGTTCCCCCTGCTGTGGTGTGAAGGATCTTTCTGTGTTCCCACTTTCATGTTCCCTTCTGCTGTTACTGCTGCTGTGGTGTGTAGGCTCCCTCTGTATTCCCTCTTCTGTGTTCCCCTGCTGTGTTCCCCCTGCTTTTACTGCTGATTTGGTGAGTAGAATCCTTCTGTGTTCCCCTGCTGTGTTTCCCTCTGCTGTTACTGTTGCTGTGGTGGTGACTGCTGGTGCTGTGGTGGTGACTGCTGGTGCTGTGGTGGTGACTGCTGGTGACTGCTGGTGCTGTGGTGGTGACTGCTGGTGCTGCTGTTACTGTGATGGTGACTGCTGGTGCTGCTGTTACTGTGATGGTGACTGCTGGTGCTGCTGGTGCTGTGATGGTGACTGCTGGTGCTGCTGTTACTGTTGCTGTGGTGGTGACTGCTGATGCTGCTGTTGCTGTGATGGTGACTGCTGGTGCTGCTGTTACCGTGGTGGTGACTGCTGGTGCTGCTGTCACTGTGGTGGTGACTGTTGGTGATGCTGTTACTGTGGCGGTAACTTCTGTTGCTACTGTTGCTGCTATGATGGTGACTGTTGGAGCTGCTGTGATGGGAACTTCTGGTGCTACTGTTGCTGCTGCTGTTCTTGTACTGGCGACCATCTTACTGTTGATATTACTGCTGTTGTGGTTAATTTTGCTACTGCTGCTGTTCCAGCCTGACTCCCTCCCCTCCCTATTCCTTCACTTCGGTACCCAGGCACCAGCTGGATGACCATCTGTTTCCCCTGGCACACGCTGACGGACCACCTGTTACTGTGACACTGAGAAACACTTGTTACTCTAGTACCTTTGTAGCAGCGTCTTTGTGACCAGCAACCATTGCTGCTACAACAAATGCTCGACTGCTTCTGCATTTCATAAAGTGTCCTGGTGAGACACACACACACATACTCGTAGCGACCAGCGAAGAAGCGGGGCCAGGAGCTGTGACCTGACCTCTGCAACCACAAATAGGTGAAGACAAATAGGTGAGTACACTTACACACACACACTTACAGCACTATCTATCACTATTCATATCGCATTTATTTTTTTTGGGTAATAAACCAAATTTTCCAGCACTGAAAATTACAATAATTCACAAGACTAAGAGGCAGATTTAAGTGTAAATATTTTGCTTTTCACAAATGTGTTCCCTGAAGAGGCAATTACAACTTTCATCACAAGCTGAAGTAATTTACGAGCAGAACGATATACGACATAAATGAAGTAGTAACGAGTTGACTAATTCAGTAATGCTTAATGTTACTGTCATCTGCACTGGCATGAGCTGAGGGTCTGATGTCCTCCACTTCTTCTGTCTTCTGTTTACGTTCCTGAAGCCTGGGAAGAGATCAAGAGGAAGTAGATCATTGAAGTAAACGTATCATAACACTGGACCAAGAACCCTTCCTTGTGGGACACTGAGTGGCTTGTAAACCTACACTCCGGTGGTAACTGTATGATGGTAGTCAATAAAGAAATGGAGCGCTGAGTCAGAGTCCAAGTACTCGCAATTTCCCCCGGAGTCCCCGGAGCCATAGCCGATCGATGGCACTAGCAACGTCCAGCGCTACTACACAGCGGAGTTTGGATTCATTCAGTGACTGGTGCGACATAGCTGAGAGCTTTAACAGATCACCAACATAATGATATTTTTTTAAAACCATATTGACGGTCGCAAAAAAAAAAAACCGAGTTATAGTAAAATAAATACCGCTATTTTCCATGAAATTTTAGTCTCAAGAATTTTACCAGTGATTGACAGGAATGATATTGGTCCGTGGTTGCTCCAGGTATTACTGTCATATCAGACGTCTTTCATACGGTTCTTTTGGCTAGCACTGAATGTTCCCTAACTGGATCCCAGACTTGCATCTCTGCAGCAAACTGTTTAGCAAATAGGTCACCTTTTTCCTTGATTTCTGGTAGAGACAGTCCTATAATTTATCAGGTAAATATCCTTGTCGGTCCTTGACCAAGGGCCACCTAGTTTTGAAGCTGTTTTTTGTTTGCTGTTGTCCAGGTCCATTCTAGAGATGGACCAGTTTTGAACTTCCTTCATTTGCCAACCATCTTTCCTGTGGAGGTTCCTCTAATAAGTAGCAGGATGTTTCTTGCACCTTCCCCAAGCTTAGTACCCAGCAGTAGCGGCCAACGATGTCTCAATCAAATTTGATCAGAAGGCGTCAGTACATACTGCCGGTGTGGGACGTACGTAAGTCGGAAATTAAGGATATGTTTAGAGAAGGCTTCCACTTGCTGATCAAGATCACCGCCTCCATTCGGAGTCGGCAAGCTTCGAGCAAAGGGCTAGCTGATTTCCAGTCTCCCACATCCAGGTTGTGCGAGTTTTTCATCTCTCTCTCTCTCTCTCTCTCTCTCTCTCTCTCTCTCTCTCTCTCTCTCTCTCTCTCTCTCTCTCTCTCTCTCCATCCGTCCTCCCCATCTTTTCTTCATTCCAATTCTCCTTTTCCAGTTTCTCTTCCTCCTCCCGCCGCGGGGTTGGCTCCCCTCTCCCTCGCTCGCCTCCAGTGCTCCTCCCAACGCATTTAGTGACACGGAAATATTGAGTGAAGGCAGCAACTGCGTCCCTAGGGGTGAGGGACGCCACTGGTTCTGAGGGGTGAGGGATTCCAAGACTCTCCTAAGGGTGAGGGATGATGTTTCCGAGGGCTAAAAGTCCCTTAGGGGTGAGGGACGCCAATGATTCTGAGAACTGAAGGGACGCCAGGAGTCCTTTAAAGGTAAGGGATGCTAAGAGTCCCTTAGGGGTGAGAGATGCCAATGATTCAGAGGGCTAAAAGATGCCTAGGCTTAATAATAATAATATCTTTATTTCTACAAGTTATACAGGCCTAGATGACATCAGTGACATACTATTATATAGAAAGCCGCTTGTAATGCAGAGCATTTCAGACAAACTAGGTCAGTTTTATCCCAGGGTGCGACCCACACCAGTCCACCAACTCCAAGGTACCCTTTATTACTGATGGGAAACATAAACAACAGGTGTAAGGAAACACGCACAATGTTTCTACCCTCGCCGGGAATCGAACCCGGACCCTTGCCGTGTGAAGCGAGAGTTTTAGCAACCAGGCCACGGAGCACGGATAAATGGTAAGGCTTCCCAAGGGGTGAGGGATGCCCTTGAAGGAAGGGCTGAAATGGAGACTTACAATTTTACCTAAACAGAGGTATACCTGAAGTATACCTGGAGAGGGTTTCGGGGGTTAACGCCACCGCGACTTGGTCTGAGACCAGGCCTTGAATACTGAAGTCCCTTAAAAGAAATACACAAAAGGGTCTTAAATAAATAAATAAGGTCCACAAAGTGAAACCAGTGTCAATAAAGCGAGGGATGCCATGGTCCTCAAAGAGAAGGGATGCCATGGTCTTTAAAGAGAAGTTTACCACGATAGCTAAAGAGAATATTATTCTTTTCTCTTATAATTGGGATATATTCCTCAAAGAGGAACATCAAGGAACATCAAGGCCCCTTTAGAGACGTATTCGGAGATTTCAGTGTCTCTTAAGGGAGACACTAAAGTCATCATAAGAAGACAGCAATGGCCCCAGAAGAGACGCCAGGGGCCCTAAAGAGAGACACCAAATATCCTAGAGATACCATGGTCCTCATGGAAAAAAAAAAAATGACCCCAAAAGGAAAGGGACACCCGGCGTATTAAAGGGACATAATTTTTTCAACTGAGAAATGAGCCTGAAGAGAGTGTAGGGACATAAAAAAAACTTCAGACACAGAAACGAGCAAACACTTGGACAAAATTATTAAGAAAGTATTTCGGTCCTAGAACTTGATCAGTTCAGAAAAGGTCTCAGGATCGAAATATTTTCTAAGTAAATATATTTTAGTGTCTGCTCCAGCGTTTTTTCAACCACTTGTGGGAATCCACTACAATTACCAGAGAACCTTCAGATATACTATCCCTGCCTAAGCTACCTGAAGATCGCTGGACTATGCTTCTTCAGCTATTTTCTTTTCCCATGTCCTCCATCTTCATCTGGTCGTTCTTCCAGATTGGTCCCAGTAGTCGTTCTTTCAGACAATTGATTGATTTTAGACGAAGTGGTCGTTCTTCCAGACTGGTCTTAGAAGTGGTCGTTCTTCCAGACTGGTCTTAGAAGTGATCGTTCTTCCAGACTGGTCTTAGAAGAAGTGATCGTTCTTCCAGACTGGTCTTAGAAGTGATCGTTCTTCCAGACTGGTCTTAGAAGTGATCGTTCTTCCAGACTGGTCCTAGACGAAGTGGTCGTTGTTCCATAGTGGTCTTTACCAACAGATAATGTTTAACAAGCAGGAATTCACGTTTTCCTCGCTATATTTAAGTTATGATTCGTTTATTTACCTGCCTAAATACATTAGAAAATTTAATATTCATTGAGAAGTTCTAACCTCGTTGGGGTAAACAGCGCCTAATATTGTTTTGTGTTTGATATGAGGACGAGAGGTTAGCTCCAGGTCTTTGGATCAAGAGCAGATAAGTATCACAAAGGCAATTCCATAGATTTTGATTAGTGTGATAAAAGGTTTTAAAAACCTACAAGTTGAAGACTGAAACACTAATGCAATATTTGGGAATCTTTATTGAGGAAACGTTGAAGCGAAACGTTTCATCAATAAATATGTCCATATGTTGCAAAAGTGTCTCAACCTTCAGTTTGATTAGTACCTGAGAAGTAATGAGGCAAATTTTTGGGTAGCTTTGGGAAAAGCTTAAACAAATACGGGGGTGGGAATGGTAGGTTTTGATAAGGTCTTGCTTTATGGGCCAGTAGGACTGCTGCAGTGTTCCTCCATTCTCATGTTCGTATGCTAACTTCCTGGAAAGACTCAGGTATCCTTGTGTTTGTCATATGATGACCTTCTCAGTGGACGTTTTGGTCATGTGACCTAGACCTTTCCTGGCACACTAGTCTGCTGACACTGTTGTCTCACTCAGCAGGGCTTTTGGTCTGATGGTGAAAATTAAGACACATGTGTAACATCTGGGTATCTTTATTGTACACGTTTCGCCATCCAGTGGCTTTATCAATGCAAATTCTAGGACATAATTTGAAAACAGTAGAACTATATACAAAAGATGAGGTAATCAGTCGCTCGGCCTTGGAGTTGGTGTGAAGAACACCGAAGTCGTGGTAATGTTACTGGAAAAATAAACACATAAGCAGTATAATGTGATCCTTTATTGACAACGTGGGCTTTATCCGTATTGTTACTGTTATTCCCGTGGACACTCATTGGACATTTTGGTCACGTGACCGAGAGTTACCCGAGCGTACCGGTGTGAAGGTGCTGGTCTTAATAATGTGACTGTCTACTCTGTGGCTTATCAGTCTGCTGATGTTAGACTCCCTGGTACTTATGAACATGTGACCAACACTGTGCTCAGGCTTTCTAGTCAGCTAAGGGCTGGGTTAGTCATAAACTGACCATCTCACTGGTGCTATTAGTCATGTGACCTTTAAGGGCTTGGTTACAAGACAGAGATATTTTCCCTGGCTTATGTTGAAAATAGTTTAAAATGCCGACAAGTTGAAAAGGAAGACACATGTACAACAGTTGTGTATCTTTTTTGTCGAAACGTTTCGCCTACGCGGTAGGCTTCCTCAGTCAATGTAGATGAATGGTTCAGAGAACCGACAAGTTAATAAATTAGACACATATGCAACACTTGGGTATCTTATTGAGGAAACGTTTCGCCACACAGTGGCTTCATCAGTCCATACAAAGGAAAATGGTGAAGCACAGGAGGAGTTTGAGGTAATCAGTCCCTCAACCTTGAGTCGATGTTGTCAGTCCATCAATCTTGAAAAGAATACAGCATATGTGCGAAGAAGTAGCTTATATACCGTAGGCAGGAGAGGTGTAGCAGTCGTAGGTGGTGTCACATTTGACCAATGTGGAAGTAGGTCGTGCCCAAGGGTTAGGCAACATCTTGGGATCTTAATAAAGGAAATTCTTCACTTGCCTAACCCTTGGGCACGACCTACTTCCACATTGGTCAAATGTAACACCACCTACAACTGCTGCACCTCTCCTGCCTACAGTATATAAGCTACTTCTTGGCACATATGCTGTATTCTTTCAAGATTGATGGACTGAAACATCGACTCAGGTGAGGACTGATACCTCAAACTCCTCCTGTTCTTCACGATTCTCCTTTGTATGGACTGATGAAGCCACTGTGTGGCGAAACATTTCCTCAATAAAGATACCCAAGTGTTGCATATGTGTCTAATTCCTCAGTGAAGATGAGGAAACAGACACAAGTGCATCATCCAGGTGTCTTTATTTGTAGATGTTTCGCCCTCCAGTGGCTTTATCAGTACAATACAAGGACATAAAGTGAAGACTGTAGAACTGTATACAAAAGACGAGGTAATCAGTCCCTGAGTCTTGGAGTTTGTGAAGAGCACCGTAGTCTTGAAGAATCTGAAGCATAGACCTTTTACTTCTTCAGTCAAATACAGAGAAGAATTGTAGTCAACAGTAGAAGTGGCGAGGTAAATATAATGTAACAAGTCCATTCACCTCGCCACTACTGCTGTCTATCATACATTCTCCTCTGTATTTGACTGATCAAGTCTACCACGTAGGCGAAACGTTTCCACAATAAAAATAAACCAACTATTCCACATGTGTCTTTCTCTTTCTCTGGCTTACCTGTCTGCTTTCTGCCATGTGATCGATACCTTTCTCTGGCCTGCTGACGCTGGTGTTAATGGTATAATAACCCAGTCAGTGAAGCTTTTGCTCATGTGACCGACCGATACTTTTCTGGCTTATGGTAATATAGGTTGGTTCATTAGGTTAAAAATGTATCGACTGCGTGAGGGTCATTAAGTCTACATGTCTCATTATTACTTAATCACCGCCAGTCAAGAATATAGGTACCACCCGATTTACGACCTGCGCGACATACGACCACTCGACTTACGACCTGCGCGACATACGACCACTCGACTTACGACCGTGCGGTACCTGTACTTCAATATCTTAATAAGTAATTAATGTAAACTATGTATATATACTGAATATACAATGAATATACATTAGTAGATATACATCTCTTGCTGCATTTATTATTAGATGTTCACCTCTCGATTTAGATAAACGGGGAGATATACACCTCTCTGTGTATATATACTAAGATATCCACAACTCGGCGTATACAGAGAGAGACAGACAGACAGACAGAAAATCATATACAGTGATAGAAGATTATACACTGACATTCACATCTCTCATTGTATAAATTTTTTATTTTGCTGACAGATATACACTTCTCGGTGTATATATACTCTGTGTCAGTCATGGTTAATAATGATACGTAACCAAGAAATTATTAAAAATAATTAATTTCCGGCTATGCAGCTAGACATATACTAGAAAATAAATGTTGGGTCAATCAAAAAACTCCATAAAATTCATAATAATAAAGTAATGAAGACGATAAATTTATTGAAATATAAAGCAGTTTACCCTAATTATTTACAACCTTGATTAAAAAAAATTATCCGATTATTTTTTATAAATCACAGGATAAATTCTTGTGAGGAGGATAATTAAAGAGGTGTGAGATGTCTAAGAGGGAGGTGGCTAGATTAATGGAGGAGCAGTAGCCATTTTGTAGGAAGGAGAGAGAAAGAGAGAGAGAGAGAGAGTGAGGGTTTTTTACGCACCAATCCTTGCCACTTGCGTCATGGTGGAAGTTGCCAGTGGTCACTGCCCGCCACTAACACCATCCTTTACTCTCGTATTTCCCCCTATTCCTCCTTTTTAATAACATATATTATATTCCCAAGGCGCGAGAATGGTTAGTTAATACAACGTTAACTTTGTTATACTTCTAATACATAACAGAATACAAAATTATTCCAAGCAAAGTTAGATATTTTTTACTCGTATTTTTTTTATATCATTTAACCTCTGATAACTTCATTATTATTACACCCGTAACACATTATTACCATCCAAGTGTTAAATTAACAATATAAAACTCAGTAATAAACATGGAATACAAACGTGTAATACAAACCTGTAATAGAAAAACGTCAACAAAATATTGTGTCTCAGTTTTTTGTCAGCTCTGTCCGTGTTTTTTTTGGGGGTGGCAACGGACCAATCAGCGCCGGTGGCTGAGTCTCACGCCAACTTGGCTTGTGATTGGTCGACATATTAACGGTTAAAGGAGTGTTTTGGAGAGTTAGGGACGGACCTAAATAATAATAATAATAATAATAATAATAATAATAATAATAATAATAATAATAATAATATAATAGTATAATAAATCATTATTATTTGTTAAATTATTTTAATAATAATCAATAAGAATTGAGTACATCTTACAAGGTAAATTCACTGATAAATTAGATACGTGCAATATCTGGGTATCTTTACATTGTAGACGTTTCGCCATCCAGTGGCTTTATCAGTACAATAATATATACAGAAGACAGTGAAAGGCGAGGTAATCAGTCCCTCAGTAAAGGAGCAGGTTGTCTAGGTTTAGGGACTGATTACCTCATCTTCCACTGTATTCTGTATATATTACTACAGATGTCAGATTATGTTCTTGTGTTGTATTGATGAAGCTACTGGTTGGCGAAACGTCTACCAAATAAAGACAAACAGATATTGCACATTTGTATAATTCTTCATTTTGTAGGAATTTTATACTTTTGATATACAGCTAGGAATCTTTACTGGCTAGATGTTTCGCCTGTGCTGCAGGCTTCATCAGTTGAAGACGAAGTAGACGAAATGTAGAGGTGGTATGATATAATCATTTTATTGTGCCATTTTATTGTGGCAACGTTTCGCTCTCCAGGATCTTTGTCAAGCCGCTAACTGCTTGATAAAGCTGCTAACCGCGGACGGCAGCAATAAAATGTCACATTAGTTGCACTTGTGTCCTTTTATGAAGCCTGGTCACAGACCGGGCCGCGGGGCGTTGACCCCCGAAACCCTCTCCAGGTATATTCCAGGTATTACCTAACATATTGTCGCTAATTCTTCCAACACTCTTCCAACATGGCACCACACAGTGGTGCCATGTTGGAAGAATATGAAAGAATATGAAATACGAATATGAATATGAATATAAAATATGAATATGAATATGAAATAGCACCACACAGTGGTGCCATGCTAGCGGGAGATTCATCTGTAAAAACTTGCATTTGTGGACACAGTGGTGCCTATGCTAACCTTCCTATGGTGTAGAAATATACCTAGTTGGATGAATCTTATTGAAGCTAGCTGGCCCAGTGGCTTACGCGACGGTCTGGAGTTTTGAGACTCTCTGACCGGGGGTTCGAACCATACCCGTGGTATGGGGAGGTTTACCATATGCTGTAACATCCAGGTGATTTTCAAGTACAAAAATTTGACATTGTCAGACCATCTCTAAGGACCTCGGTTCGATAACCTGTCCACTTTTCTCTTTATTCATGAACAGCCGTTCAATACGACTAACTGAAGATGCAATATATGTATGAATAATGTATGTAGGTACGTACGATACTTGTATATTTATGAATATGAAAGAGCAGAGGTGTGGGAAGAATTGGAGAGGCCAGTAAGGTACATAAAGGTGGTTGTGACATGGAGCACGCCCGGCACATGGCCTCTATTGAGGCTGGACAAAGACCCATAAAGAATGAATGGGGATAAACACCACGTAAAGAATAGATGATAAAATCTGTGTGTAGGGCAGGTCGATAGATGGGCAGGTCGATAGATGGGTGAGCGAGGACTTGAGCTACCAACCCCGCTGTAGTGACCCTGGACCTAAGTTACCAACCCCGCTGTAGTGACCCTGGACCTAAGTTACCAACACCGCTGTAGTGACCCTGGACCTAAGTTACCAACCCCCTGTTAGTGACCCTGGACCTAAGTTACCAACCCCACTGTAGTGACCCTGGACCTAAGTTACCAACCCCACTGTAGTGACCCTGGACCTAAGTTACCAACCCCGCTGTAGTGACCCTGGACCTAAGTTACCAACCCCGCTGTAGTGACCCTGGACCTAAGTTACCAACCCCGCTGTAGTGACCCTGGACCTAAGTTACCAACCCCACTGTAGTGACCCTGGACCTAAGTTACCAACCCCACTGTAGTGACCCTGGATCTAAGTTACCAACCCCGCTGTAGTGACCCTGGACCTAAGTTACCAACCCCGCTGTAGTGACAATGAACCTAAGTTACCAACCCCACTGTAATGACCCTGGACCTAAGTTACCAACCCCGCTGTAGTGACCCTGGACCTAAGTTGCCAACCCCACTGTAGTGACCCTGGACCTAAGTTACCAACCCCGCTGCAGTGACCCTGGACCTAAGTTGCAAACCCCGCTGCAGTGACCCTGGACCTAAGTTACCAACCCCGATGTAGTGACCCTGGACCTAAGTTACCAACCCCGATGTAGTGACCCTGGACCTAAGTTACCAACCTCGCTGTAGTGACCCTGGATCTAAGTTGCCAATTCCGCTGTAGTGACCCTGGTCCTAAGTTACCAACCTCGCTGTGGTGACCCTGGACCTAAGTTACCAATCCCGCTGTAGTGACCCTGGACCTAAGTTACCAACCTCGCTGTGGTGACCCTGGATCTAAGTTACCAACCCCGCTGTAGTGACCCTGGACCTAAGTTACCAACCCTGCTGTAGTGACCCATTACCTAAGTTACCAACCCTGCTGTAGTGACCCATTACCTAAGTTACCAACCCTGCTATAGTGACCCATTACCTAAGTTACCAACCCTGCTGTAGTGATCCATTACCTAAGTCACCAACCCTGCTGTAGTGACCCATTACCTAAGTTACCAAACTCGGTCATTATTTTGTTATGTGTTGAATTTTACCAAGTTTTCACTTTTTGTAGAGCTTTATCAAGTAATCTTTCTGTGTAGAGCTTTATCAAGATATATTTGACTCTCTAGGTCTCTATCAAGCTATGAGTTGCTCTCTGTAGAGCCTTGTCAGCTCACTTTTGACACAATCTGTTTCTTTATCAGATAATTTTCTTGTTGAGCTCTGAGCAAATTTCTGCAAATAATTTTTTACTCTTTAAAGAGTTCTAAGTCATATTTTGGTCTGGGTAGAGCTTGGTCATGATTTATTAAGGCTCTAATCAGCGTGAAACTTGATAACACTGAGTGAAACTTGATAACACTGAGTGAAACCTGATAACACTGAGTGAAACTTGATAACACTGAGTGAAACATGATAACACTGAGTGAAACTTGATAACACTGAGTGAAACATGATAACACTGAGTGAAACATGATAACACTGAGTGAAACATGATAACACTGAGTGAAACTTGATAACACTGAGTGAAACTTGATAACACTGAGTGAAACTTGATAACACTGAGTGAAACTTGATAACACTGAGTGAAACTTGATAACACTGAGTGAAACTTGATAACACTGAGTGAAACTTGATAACACTGAGTGAAACTTGATAACACTGAGTGAAACTTGATAACACTGAGTGAAACTTGATAACACTGAGTGAAACTTGATAACACTGAGTGAAACTTGATAACACTGAGTGAAACTTGATAACACTGAGTGAAATTTGATAACACTGAGTGAAATTTGATAACACTGAGTGAAACATAACACTGAGTGAAACATAACACTGAGTGAAACATAACACTGAGTGAAACATAACACTGAGTGAAACATA
Organism: Cherax destructor; assembly: GCA_009830355.1. Taxonomy (NCBI): domain Eukaryota; kingdom Metazoa; phylum Arthropoda; class Malacostraca; order Decapoda; family Parastacidae; genus Cherax; species Cherax destructor. The sequence goes on along the minus strand of WNWK01005042.1, from coordinate 103,657 downwards.
ACACTGAATGAAACATAACACTGAGTGAAACATAACACTGAGTGAAACATAACACTGAGTGAAACATAACACTGAGTGAAACATAACACTGAGTGAAACAAAACACTGAGTGAAACATAACACTGAGTGAAACATAACACTGAGTGAAACATAACACTGAGTGAAACATAACACTGAGTGAAACATAACACTGAGTGAAACATAACACTGAGTGAAACATAACACTGAGTGAAACATAACACTGAGTGAAACTTGATAACACTGAGTGAAACTTGATAACACTGAGTGAAACTTGATAACACTGAGTGAAACTTGATAACACTGAGTGAAACATAACACTGAGTGAAACATAACACTGAGTGAAACATAACACTGAGTGAAACATAACACTGAGTGAAACATAACACTGAGTGAAACATAACACTGAGTGAAACATAACACTGAGTGAAACATAACACTGAATGAAACATAACACTGAGTGAAACATAACACTGAGTGAAACATAACACTGAGTGAAACAAAACACTGAGTGAAACACAACACTGAAACATAACACTGAGTGAAATTATCACTGAATGAAACATAACACTGAGTGAAACATGGTAACACTGAGTGAAACATGGTAACACTGAGTGAAACATGGTAACACTGAGTGAAACATAACACTGAGTGAAACATAACACTGAGTGAAACATAACACTGAGTGAAACATAACACTGAGTGAAACATAGCACTGAGTGAAACATAGCACTGAGTGAAACATAACACTGAGTGAAACATAACACTGAGTGAAACATAACACTGAGTGAAACATGGTAACACTGAGTGAAACATAACACTGAGTGAAACATAACACTGAGTGAAACATAACACTGAGTGAAGCATAACACTGAGTAAAACATAACACTGAGTGAAACATGGTAACACTGAGTGAAACATAACACTGAGTGAAACATAACACTGAGTGAAACATAACACTGAGTGAAGCATAACACTGAGTGAAACATGGTAACACTGAGTAAAACATAACACTGAAACATAACACTGAGTGAAACATGACACTGAGTGAAACATGACTTAATGAAGCTCACCCCAGAGGGAAACTGATAATACCTGGTGCAGAACGACACAATAAAAATCTACAAAATGTTTAAACATTACTTGATAAAACGACACAAAAAAAAACTTGTCCCAGGTAAAGTTTAATCTGTAACGCTTATCTTTTTTTTTTTCTATTGTAGACAATAATGCAAATTTTGCCTTTTAAACATGCCAAAATATTTCGTATGTTTATGATGTTTGGTGTCTACTGGGAGAGAACAATCCTCGACGACCGTTCACAGGAATGGCATAACAGTTATGCCATAACTGCTTATCGAAGACGTTGTGGAAGTGTTATGCTGAATAACGAAAGGCACGTCAATTCCTTGTACCGTAGACTCGGCTGGTAACAGTCCTGGCTGTTGTGACAAAGAGAGAGAGAGTCTCTGAGTTCTTGTCTCCGTAACGGAGATTGTATCGCTATTGAAAAGGGTTGACAGGTGACGGTATCAAAAGGGGCGGTACACGGAGGAGGACTTGAACCAGGAGGAGGAGGAGGACTTGAACGAGGAGGAGGAGGAGGAGGACTTGAACGAGGAGGAGGAGGAGGAGGACTTGAACGAGGAGGAGGAGGAGGAGGACTTGAACGAGGAGGAGGAGGACTTGAACGAGGAGGAGGAGGACTTGAACGAGGAGGAGGAGGACTTGAACGAGGAGGAGGAGGAGGAGGAGGACTTGAACGAGGAGGAGGAGGAGGAGGAGGACTTGAACGAGGAGGAGGAGGAGGATTACTTGAACGAGGAGGAGGACTGCTTCCCTATACGACAGTTACTTTGAGGGAACAAATGATATCTTTGGTGGTGGTGGTAGTAGTAGTGGTGATAGTAGTAGTGGTGGTAGTAGTAGTGGTAGTGGTGGTAGTTGTGGTGGTGGTGGTAGTAGTAGTGGTAATGGTGGCGGTAGTCGTAGTCGTGGTGGTAGTATAAGTGGTGGTTAGTAGTAGTGGTAATAGTAGTGGTAGTAGCAATGGTAGTAGTGGTGGTAGTAATAGTGGAAATAATTGTGGCAGTAGTAGTGGTAGTATTAGTGTTAGTAATAGTAGTAGTAGTAGTACAACTGTTGATTATTTCCTATTTCGGTGGCTGCTGTTACTTGATGTTGACAGATCCTTCTCAAACCCAACCCATCTCACGACGGCTTTACTACAATTACTACTACTACTACTACTATTACTACTACTACTACTATCTACTACTGTACTACTCACTATTACTCTACTACTTACTACATATTACTACATACTACTACTTACTACTACTACTACTATACTACTACTACTCTACTACTGCTACTACTACTCTACTGTACTCTACTACTACTCTCACTGACTTACTACTACTACTCTGCTACTCTACTCTTTCTCTACTACTCTACTACTACTGCTACTATCCACTACTACTCTACTACTACTACTATTACTACTACTACTACTACTACTCGTACTACTACTACTACTATTACTACTACTACTACTACTACTATTACTACTACTACTACTATTACTACTACTACTACTACTACTATTACTACTACTACTACTACTACTATTACTACTACTACTACTACTACTCGTACTACTAGCCCCCTCGCAGCCTGCCACCTGATCCTACCACTACAAGTACTCGTTTCTTAGTTATTTCCGTGTTAGGACTGAATGAACCACACGTGGAGAAACTTTTCCATCAATAAATGTCCTTAACAGTACATAAGTATTTTCCTCCTGACACTCAACAAATCTTTGAAGGTGAGAACCTCGACTAAGTCAACTAATAATGCTGTACATAAGCAGCCTAACGCACACCGAATTTGTTCAGTAAATTTTTAAATTCTTCTCTCCTAAGCAATAAAATTTGCTACTTCAGTTCCAATTTCTAAGTTTTTTTTTAAGTTCCTAAAGGCCAGGTTTTGCACACTAAGCTTCCTCGTGTACAATACAATGAAAGCTTATCAGCGGATGTGCAACGTATTTTACGAATACGTATACAAAAACTTGCGTCTCTACCCGTCATGTTGGGTGAACCATCAGTTGTCACTGAAACTGTTTTGAAAAAGTTTATATATGACCCTAATTTTAAAAGGGGTGGACTTGTTAGCCAGTGGAAGGCCTCGGTCAGATGACCAAAAGCTCCAGCGGCGGGTCATCATATGACTAAGACCCGCGTCAGGAATCACTTGTCCTGTTTCAGACAAACCTTACCTAACCTAACCTGTTTTTAATAGTTGGATCAACCGGTTGATGAGAGAGATCATTTCAACCTTCCTGGTATCTAGATTTTCTTCACATCTGACTGGAGAAAAACGATAGTTAGTGTAGAAAAAAAATATTGGGGCGGTAGTGCATGCCGCGTGCCAACAAAAAGGTTTTAAGTGCCACTTTGGGCACGCGTACCATAGCTTTGCCATCGTAACATCAGGAGATTCGTGGTGTCCTCAATAGATGTCACTCATACAAATTCTATTATCATCTAGAACCGATATTACGGTATAATGACTTATATCCCAGTTTATATCGGATAACTGGAAGACAAGGACTGGGGAGTAAGTTCTAATATTTGAGGAACAGAACTTTTCACTGTTGCAGCCTCTAACTTGATTCCATTTATAATTACTCATTGCATTTTATTTGTTAGAAAGTTTAAAATTCTTCCGCCAATTTTTCCAGTTATACCTTTTATCAAACATTTGGAATTATATTACTCACTGTTTGCATTTATCATCAAGTATTCCACTATAGCTTCAGTAGATACGGCAGCTTCAAAGGTTTCCTTCCAGCAGAACTGGAATTACTATTATTTGGGTGAATATATTATGGGTTCAGCGTCTATGGCAGCTTCTGAGGTTTTCTTACAGCATTGTTAATGTTATCAACATTTGGGTAATTAAGATATCGTCAAGCATTTTAGTATGGATTCAGTAACTTATGCAACCTCAAAGGTTTGCTTTCAGCGGTTATGGAGTTACTATTATTTTGGTGATGAGATATTGTACAGCATTTCTCTATGGATACAGCAGCTACAGCAGCTTCAGGGGTTTCCTTCTAGCAGAGCTGAAGTTACTGTTATTTGGGTGATGTGGATATGGTTAAGCATTTCACTATAGGCTCAGCATCTACGACAGTTTCAAAGGCATATTTATCTTTGGGTGATGAGGTTATTGTCACTTTTAACTATAGGTTCATTAGCTACGATAGTGGCAAAGGTTTCTCTCCTGAAGAGCTGGAATTATCATCACTTAGATGATGATTTCTTCATGTATTCCTGTGGCATGCTAAGAGTACTTTACATTTTCTTCGGCGCATGTCACACCCATAAAGGCATGCCCTCCCGACAGCGAACCAGCTGGTATGAGTATAGCAAGCGAGGCCCCCTTGTTATGCTAACACTCTGGTTCAACCAGCCAATCACAAGGAAGCCCCACATTGTTGTGAAGCGATGTCTGAGTTCCGGGGATCAAATCTGGCAGACTTCAAATCTAGTTGCTCACAGTTCTCACTGTGTCTCTTGCTTGCCAACTTGTCATTCTGTACAGAGCGTATATACATTACACATATACTTGCATGCTGTTTAAGTTGAGTAAATATATAAATATTTCCTCACTGCTGACTTTTGCTCGTTCCTCACAAGACTACACCTGTGTGCGTAATAATTCTTCTTTAGACAATGACGCTCTGGACTGCTACATCCTGACCAATCCTTCAGTGTGCTACCACTGTACTTCCCACCTCCAGGACTCAAGTTTGGGTTACTAGTTTCCTTAAATCTCTTCTAGATATTCTCAGTTTTTTTATCTGAAATTTTCATGGTAGCTTCAGCAGATACAAGGGTTTCCATCCATCAGAGCTGGAATTACTATTCCTTGGATAATGAATCCATCGTTAAGTAATCAAGTTTGTGTTCAATAACTACAGGAGCTTCAAAAGTATAACACCAGAAGTGCAAGTGTAAATATTACTACATGATGAGGATATCATTAAGCATTTCTCTATTGGTTCAGTAGCTACGACATTTCAAAGATTTCCATGAAGCAGAGCTGGAGTTACTTTTAATATTGTAAAGCATTCCACTATGGGTTCAATACCTACGGTATTTTCAATGTTTTCCTTCTTGCAAAATGAAATTACTCTTGTCTGGGTGATAAGGTTATCGTCAGACATTCCACTACGGTTCAGAAGAAACGGCAATTTAAAAGGTTACCTTCCAACAAAGCAGGAGTTACTATTAGTTACGTGAATAGCATATGGTAGTAGTTACAACAGCTTCAGAGATTTCCATCCCTAATTTTTAAAGGGATGGACCAGTAAGACCTCGGTCAGATGACCAGAAGCTCCAGCTGTGGGTCATCATATAACTAAGACCCGCGTCAGGAGACACTTGTTCTGCTTCCTGACCAACCTTACCTAACCTTCCAGGAGTCTGTGTTACTATTATTTGGGTAATGACAGCGTCAAAGATGTCACTTCAGGAGAGGTGGAGCTGTCATTACTTGGGCCCCGAGGATGTCAGCGAGCATTCCACTATGGGTATATTAGCTATGACAGCTTCAAAGATCTCCTCTCGGCTGTGCTAGTGTTACTATTGAGATTTTCGTCAACCATTCCACTATGGCTTCAGCAGCTTCAGAGATTTCTTTGCAGCAGAGTTGGAGTGACTATTACTTAGGTGATGAGAATACCATTAAGTAGCAACGGCTCTGAGATGTCATGCATGTTGTTCTCACTCCCATTGTATCTATTTTTTAATTTTTTTTTTTTCAAATAAAGTTCTCACACATAGTATATAGGTGTGGTAGGAGAAGAAAATACTCAGCTCCTGGAAGAAACCTCCAAAGTTTTTCCTAAAGTACGTTATTGTCTTTTGTGGGTCAGTGGGTCCCCAGTTAGTTCTAGAGGTGGTACCTCCTTAAGTGTGTGTGTGTGTGTGTGTGCTCACCTAATTGTGGTTGAGGGGTCGATTCACAGCTCCTAGCCCCGAGCGTATATATATATATATATATATATATATATATATATATATATATATATATATATATATATATATATATATATATATATATATATATATATATATATATATGTATATATATATAGTCAATAACAACACTGCCCCTGCCTCGTGGTGAGCGAAAATCACATGACACCTTAACAAACTGGACCACACAATCCTTCAAAAACCAAGCACCCAGCCAAGCTAGGTGTTTTATTCTTGGTCCGAGGACATACGGTGGTGTGGCACCCACACCACCAGTGTGGTGGTGATTGTGATGGAACTGGAGATTGTGGTGGTGGTCGTGGTGGTGGTGGTTATTGTGATGGTACTGGTGATTGGGGTGGTACTGGTGATCGTGGTGATGGTACTGGTGATCGTGGTGGTACTGGTGATCGTGGAGGTGACTGGTGATACTAGTAATCATGGTGGTGGTGGTGGTGATCGTATTGGTGGTGGAGGTGGTGGTAACGGTGGTCTTTGTGATGGTGGTGGTATTGTTCTTGTTGCTGCTACAAACACAGTCCACCACTGCCTTCACTTCAACTACTACTACTACCACTACTACTACTACTACTACTACTACTACTAGTACCCAGCTCAGACGCGTTCACTACCAAATAATTCAGAGATATGAACGTCCCTCATTAAGTATCTTAATCCTACAGTTATCACAGACAATGATAGCATAAATCCCACCTTATGAAAGACAAACAGTTAATCCTTGAAGGTCTTAATCCCTTCACCCCGAGATTAACCCTTAATGAGCCCAGTATTTAGCATATATATGACTATTAAAGGAGGTCGAGATAGGAGGAGTTTCTAATGTCTCTGGAAATAATTTTTTTATAATAGTTTAGGTTAGGTTAGGTTAGGTCAGGTTAGGTTAGGTTTGTCAGGAAAAACAAGTGTTTCCTGACGCGGGTTTCAGTCATATAATGACCCGTAGCTGGAGCTTTTGGTTATCTGACTGAGGCCTTCCACTGGCTTACTCCTCCACCCCCTTTAAAAATTATAGTTATTATAACCATTTGCCATTTTTTAATATTGATAATGATGCGTTTGGTTTAAATTACCAGCTTTTTCGAATCCAATTTTACGAATCTCCGGGTATTTTAAATCCCCCTTTCCATCTGATGATGGTTCAGAAAGAACCGAAACCTCGTTTAATGTTTCACCACTAAAGTGTGGATTATTTGGGTATTTAAAACCCGATACCGTGAATCCGAAATCCAGACGAGGATTTACGAAGAAATTCGCGATTGCCGGTATATGTTGAAGGGGAAGCGCAAGACCCGTAGGGGACATACGGCGCCAGTAAGAGGTAACCAGGTGTGATCTGGGAAATAAAAACTTTACAGATCACAAGAATATTACTTTGCCTGCTCATTAGGTTACTGGTGGGCGAAACGTTGACTGATTAAACCCCTGGTAGGCGAAATGTAGGTTGATAGTCTATGGTGGGCGAAATGTAGATTGATAAAGTACATGTTGGGAGAAATGTATAATAGACACTCTGGTGGGTAAAACATTGATTAATAAATTCCCTGGTGGGCGAAATGTCTCTAACAAAATTATCCAGTGTTACACACCACTCATATATAAATATGTCACTGGGTTAGATTTTTCCCTGATGCGAACTCTGTAAATAACAGGAAACGGCTGGAAAACAGAACTGTTGATGACATTAATGTCTTTTAAACCGGAATATGAAAATGCCCTGAGTGCTTCTTTTGGGATGGATAACTTAGTAAATATTCTATTTTCGCATACATAAATTTTCTGGTTAAATGATTAAATTTTCTTGCTATTGTTGTGTTAATTGTTCTGAGAGGAAGGGAAAAGTTTACTTAAGAATGTAATATGATGTTGTTGATCTAAGATGGAGGTTGATGCTGGCTTGTCCGTGTCTGGCTGGTCACCAGGTTGATGCTGGGTTGTCTGTGTCTGGCTGGTCACCAGGTTGATGCTGGCTTGTCCGTGTCTGGCTGGTCACCAGGTTGATGCTGGGTTGTCTGTGTCTGGCTGGTCACCAGGTTGATGCTGGGTTGTCCGTGTCTGGCTGGTCACCAGGTTGATGCTGGCTTGTCCGTGTCTGGCTGGTCACCAGGTTGATGCTGGGTTGTCTGTGTCTGGCTGGTCACCAGGTTGATGCTGGGTTGTCTGTGTCTGGCTGGTCACCAGGTTGATGCTGGGTTGTCTGTGTCTGGCTGGTCACCAGGTTGATGCTGGGTTGTCTGTGTCTGGCTGGTCACCAGGTTGATGCTGGCTTGTCCGTGTCTGGCTGGTCACCAGGTTGATGCTGGCTTGTCCGTGTCTGGCTGGTCACCAGGTTGATGCTGGCTTGTCCGTGTCTGGCTGGTCAGCAGGTTGATGCTGGCTTGTCCGTGTCTGGCTGGTCACCAGGTTGATGCTGGCTTGTCCGTGTCTGGCTGGTCACCAGGTTGATGCTGGCTTGTCCGTGTCTGGCTGGTCACCAGGTTGATGCTGGCTTGTCCGTGTCTGACTGGTCACCAGGTTGATGCTGGGTTGTCTATGTCTGGCTAGTCACCAGGTTGATGCTGGGTTGTCTATGTCTGGCTGGTCACCAGGTTGATGCTGGCTTGTCCGTGTCTGGCTGGTCACCAGGTTGATGCTGGATTGTCCGTGTCTGGCTGGTCACCAGGTTGATGCTGGGTTGTCTATGTCTGACTGGTCACCAGGTTGATGCTGGCTTGTCCGTGTCTGGCTGGTCACCAGGTTGATGCTGGTTTGTCCGTGTCTGGCTGGTCACCAGGTTGATGCTGTGTTGCCCATGTCTGGCTGGTCACCAGGTTGATGCTGGGTTGTCTATGTCTGGCTGGTCACCAGGTTGATGCTGGGTTGTCTATGTCTGGCTGGTCACCAGGTTGATGCTGGGTTGTCCGTGTCTGGCTGATCACCAGGTTGATGCTGGCTTGTCCATGTCTGGCTGGTCACCAGGTTGATGCTGGGTTGTCCGTGTCTGGCTGATCACCAGGTTGATGCTGGGTTGTCTATGTCTGGCTGGTCACCAGGTTGATGCTGGGTTGTCCGTGTCTGGCTGATCACCAGGTTAATGCTGGCTTGTCCATGTCTGGCTGGTCACCAGGTTGATGCTTGGTTGTCCGTGTCTGGCTGATCACCAGGTTGATGCTGAGTTGTCTATGTCTGGCTGGTCACCAGGTTAATGCTGGGTTGTCCGTGTCTGGCTGATCACCAGGTTGATGCTGGGTTGTCTATGTCTGGCTGGTCACCAGGTTGATGCTGGGTTGTCTATGTCTGGCTGGTCACCAGAGTTGATGCTGCTGGGTTGTCTATTGTCTGCTGGATCACCAGGTTGATGCTGGGTTGTCTATGTCTGGCTGTCACCAGGTTGATGCTGGGTTGTCCGTGTCTGGCTGATCACCAGGTTGATGCTGGGTTGTCTATGTCTGGCTGGTCACCAGGTTGATGCTGGGTTGTCTATGTCTGGCTGGTCACCAGGTTGATGCTGGGTTGTCTATGTCTGGCTGATCACCAGGTTGATGCTGGGTTGTCTATGTCTGGCTAGTCACCAGGTTGATGCGGGTTGTCCGTGTCTGGCTGATCACCAGGTTGATGCTGGTTGTCTATGTCTGGCTGGTCACCGGTTGATGCTGGGTTGTCCATGTCTGCTGTCCGGTTGTGCTGGTTGTCATGTCTGGCTGGTCACCAGGTTGATGCTGGTTGTCTATGTCTGGCTGGTCACCAGGTTGATGCTGGAGTTGTCTATGTCTGGCTGGTCACCAGGTTGATGCTGGGTTGTCTATGTCTGGCTGGTCACCAGGTTGATGCTGGGTTGTCCGTGTCTGGCTGGTCACCAGGTTGATGCTGGGTTGTCTATGTCTGGCTGGTCACCAGGTTGATGCTGGGTTGTCTATGTCTGGCTGTCACCAGGTTGATGCTGGGTTGTCTATGTCCTGCTGGTCACCAGGTTGATGCTGGGTTGTCCGTGTCTGGCTGATCACCAGGTTGATGCTGGGTTGTCTATGTCTGGCTGGTCACCAGGTTGATGCTGGGTTGTCGTGTCTGGCTGATCACCAGGTTGATGCTGGGTTGTCTATGTCTGGCTGGTCACCAGGTTGATGCTGGGTTGTCTATGTCTGGCTGGTCACCAGGTTGATGCTGGGTTGTCATGTCTGGCTGTCACCAGGTTGATGCTGGGTTGTCTATGTCTGGCTGGTCACCAGGTTGATGCTGGGTTGTCCATGTCTGGCTGTCACCAGGTTGATGCTGGGTTGTCTATGTCTGGCTGGTCACCAGGTTGATGCTGGGTTGTCGTGTCTGGCTGATCACCAGGTTGATGCTGGGTTGCTATGTCTGGCTGGTCACCAGGTTAATGCTGGGTTGTCCGTGTCTGGCTGATCACCAGGTTGATGCTGGGTTGTCTATGTCTGGCTGGTCACCAGGTTGATGCTGGGTTGTCCGTGTCTGGCTGATCACCAGGTTGATGCTGGGTTGTCTATGTCTGGCTGGTCACCAGATTGATGCTGGGTTGTCTATGTCTGGCTGATCACCAGGTTGATGCTGGGTTGTCTATGTCTGGCTAGTCACCAGGTTGATGCTGGGTTGTCCGTGTCTGGCTGATCACCAGGTTGATGCTGGGTTGTCTATGTCTGGCTGGTCAATAGGTTGATGCTGGGTTGTCTATGTCTGGCTGGTCACCAGGTTGATGCTGGGTTGTCTATGTCTGGCTGGTCACCAGGTTGATGCTGGGTTGTCTATGTCTGGCTGGTCACCAGGTTGATGCTGGGTTGTCCGTGTCTGGCTGATCACCAGGTTGATGCTGGCTTGTCCATGTCTGGCTGGTCACCAGGTTGATGCTGGGTTGTCCGTGTCTGGCTGATCACCAGGTTGATGCTGGGTTGTCTATGTCTGGCTGGTCACCAGGTTGATGCTGGGTTGTCATGTCTGGCTGATCACCAGGTTGATGCTGGGTTGTCTATGTCTGGCTGGTCACCAGGTTGATGCTGGGTTGTCTATGTCTGGCTGATCACCAGGTTGATGCTGGGTTGTCTATGTCTTGCTGGTCACCAGGTTGATGCTGGGTTGTCTATGTCTGGCTGGTCACCAGGTTGATGCTGGGTTGTCTATGTCTGGCTGGTCACCAGGTTGATGCTGGGTTGTCTATGTCTGGCTGGTCACCAGGTTGATGCTGGGTTGTCTATGTCTGGCTGGTCACCAGGTTGATGCTGGGTTGTCTATGTTTGGCTGGTCACCAGGTTGATGCTGGGTTGTCCGTGTCTGGCTGATCACCAGGTTGATGCTGGGTTGTCTATGTCTGGCTGGTCACCAGGTTGATGCTGGGTTGTCTATGTCTGGCTGGTCACCAGGTTGATGCTGGGTTGTCTATGTCTGGCTGGTCACCAGATTGATGCTGGGTTGTCTATGTCTGGCTGATCACCAGGTTGATGCTGGGTTGTCTATGTCTGGCTAGTCACCAGGTTGATGCAGGGTTGTCCATGTCTGGCTGATCACCAGGTTGATGCTGTGTTGTCTATGTCTGGCTGGTCACCAGGTTGATGCTGGGTTGTCTATGTCTGGCTGGTCACCAGGTTGATGCTGGGTTGTCTATGTCTGGCTGGTCACCAGGTTGATGCTGGGTTGTCTATGTCTGGCTGGTCACCAGGTTGATGCTGGGTTGTCCGTGTCTGGCTGATCACCAGGTTGATGCTGGGTTGTCTATGTCTGGCTGGTCACCAGGTTGATGCTGGGTTGTCTATGTCTGGCTGGTCACCAGGTTGATGCTGGGTTGTCTATGTCTGGCTGGTCACCAGGTTGATGCTGGGTTGTCTATGTCTGGCTGATCACCAGGTTGATGCTGGGTTGTCTATGTCTTGCTGGTCACCAGGTTGATGCTGGGTTGTCTATGTCTGGCTGGTCACCAGGTTGATGCTGGGTTGTCTATGTCTGGCTGGTCACCAGGTTGATGCTGGGTTGTCTATGTCTGGCTGGTCACCAGGTTGATGCTGGGTTGTCTATGTCTGGCTGGTCACCAGGTTGATGCTGGGTTGTCTATGTTTGGCTGGTCACCAGGTTGATGCTGGGTTGTCCGTGTCTGGCTGATCACCAGGTTGATGCTGGGTTGTCTATGTCTGGCTGGTCACCAGGTTGATGCTGGGTTGTCCGTGTCTGGCTGATCACCAGGTTGATCCTGGGTTGTCTATGTCTGGCTGGTCACCAGGTTGATGCTGGGTTGTCTATGTCTGGCTGGTCACCAGGTTGATGCTGGCTTGTCCATGTCTGGCTGATCACCAGGTTGATGCTGGGTTGTCTATGTCTGGCTGGTCACCAGGTTGATGCTGGGTTTTCCGTGTCTGGCTGGTCACCAGGGATGAGCCTCTATCACTCCTGGTGCTGATGATACAGGAACGGAGGATCGAGCCTGTACTACTCCTTACTTTATACTGAATGACACAAAGGAACGGAGGTTCGAGCCTATACCACTCCTTGTTTGCACTGAATGACGCAAAGGAACAGAGGATCGAGCCTCCACCACTACCCTTGAATGACCCATACGGATTTACCACATGAAGATGATGGTTGGATCCACTTTGAACCAAATTATCTTGATTTTCTACTCATACCTAAAATCCTGGAGTGGTGGATGCATGCTGCCGCTGCTGACTCGAACACCGGTCTGCCATGTGAGGTGTTTTCTAATATGCAACACTTGAATACATATATTTTTTAACCATCATGTCCTCATTAAATACTTCTTATATTGTTATCGTAGTCTTAAGACTATTAGTTGAAAGTCATACGACTATCTTCTTATTGATAGTCAGGTAACTTGTCAATTACACTCGTCTTCTCGAACCTTCATTACAATTATCTTGTTGATTAGGTCATCTAGTATTAATTTAACTAACTCAATGTTTGTTGGAACATTCATTTACAATTTTCTTGTTGATAACGTCTATCCAATATTAATTAATCTTAACTAATGTTGGTTGAGGGGTTCTCAGCATCTGATCTTTTTTGATGTTTAAGCTTTTGTAAGAGAACACATGTTTGAGTCTCAGAATTAGTTCCTAACTAATCCTGGCTTCTGTGTCCCACAGAATGGTCGAGTTTCTCTATTGTAGAAACACTGCTTCTTGTCTAATTGTTCACTATTTCTACTGTACCTAGTACCATAGCCAGCACTACCAACAACTACTACCACTATCAATAACAACTACCACTACTAACAACTACTACCACTACCAACAACTACTACCACTACCACAAACTACTACCATTAACCAACAATTACTACCACTATCAACAACTACTACCACTACCAACAACCACTACTACACCAACTACTTGCACTACCAACAACTACTACCACTACCAACAACTACTACCACTACCAACAACTACTTGCACCACCAACAACTATTACCACTACCAACAACTACTACCACTACCAATAACTACTCTCACAGCCAGCATACCCGAGTGTCGAGTGGTAAACAATATAAACGACTGTGTGAAGCATAACAAGAGGAGTGTTGTGTAGCGGGGATTGTGAGGACGTGGGTAAGGAGGTCCTTGTACTGGTGGGGGAGGGGAGGAGATTATTGTTGGTGGGCCGAGGAAGGTAGAGGATTTCGGTAGGGGGTGTGGGAGAAGGTAGTATCAGTAGGGGTGGGAAATATCAGGGAAGATTTATGAAGAAAACTACCTGTTGGTTCTAGGTATTTTCGTCTAAATAGACAGGTGTTAGACTAGGTTTCTTGGATAATATCCTGCTCTGTCAGACTGTTCGTTCTTGGATGCTTTGGGTGACAAACACAATGCACATAGTATACACAGACTTTGCCTTCGACAAGTGCGATCATGGTGTAATTGCACATAAAATGCTTGATAAAGGAATAATAGGAAAAGTTGGAAGATGAATCTATAACCTCCTAACAAACATAACACAAAGAATAATAGTAAACAGAGTAAAGTCAGAGGCAGCTACAGTGAAAAGCTCTGTTCCACAAGGCACAGTACTCGCTCCCATTCTTTTCCTCATCCTCACATCTGACATAGACAGAGATGTAAGCCACAGACATGACAGCGTCAGCCATCGAAGACACCGCAAGTCTCCATGTCCAGTTAGTTGAAGCAACAGTATTACCTGGAGACCTGGAGAGAATTCCAGGGGTCAGCGCCCCTGGTGAGGCGCAGCCCACTAGTAGAATGTAATCATTGAGAGGCCAGGTTCTTCTCAAATCCATCCTTTCTCACTTGTAACTAGTGGTCACTTGTAACTAGTGGTCAGGTAAAAAAAAAGTCATCGAAGATGTTTTCTGTACCACGATACCGTTGTGTTGCAGTGTCTGACAGACTGAACATGATAATGGAATACAGTAGTATATACAATACCGACAAGATTATAGGACGTCACAGTTAGGTATCTTTATTCTGGAACGTTTCGCCTGTTTTGCCTGACCACTAGTTACAAGTGAGAAGGGGTGAATTTGTGAAGAACCTGGCATCTCAGTGATTACAATCTTTCTTCTACTAGTGGGCTGCACCTCACCTTTGACAGTACATATATGTCTCCATACTGTTGCTTCAACTTCACATTGCTCCAGAATTTGGAGCAAATCTCTTCTCCACCTCAAAACTATGTCTTCATATGTAAGACTTGAATAGACTGATTACATCGTCTTTACATCTCTACTGTTTCTGATGACTCTTCTGTACTCGACTGAAGAAACCTACTCTCCAGGCGAAACGTTTCAGAATAAAGATACTTAACTGTTGTACATGTGTCTTATGAAGGGTTGTATACATGAAGCAATGAAATATGTCAGCCTAAGCTGGTAGACTTCCGCTGGGCGATGATGGCGTCAAATTATTTACTATGGGTTCAGAAGCTACGGCAGCTTCAAAGGCTTCCTTCCAGCATAGCCGGAGTTACTTCAATGGTGAGAAATAACGTCACGCATTCCACCATATGTCCAGTAGCTACAGAAGCTTCAATGGTTTCCTTCCAGGAGAAAAGAAGTTACTATTACTTGGAGGATGACGATATCGTCAATCATTACATTATAGGTTCAGTAGCCATGGCAGATTCAGAGGTTGCTTCAAGCAGAGATGGAGTTACTATTGGAAACATTTGCATTTAGAAAAGATATAGGAAAGCATTGATTTGGCAATAGAGTTGTGGATGAGTGGAACAAACTTCCGAATAGCGTCACTGAAACTAAAACTTTGTGACAAGTACATGAGTGAGAGTGGATGGGTGTGATGTCCTTAGCTTGGGCCAATATGCCAGCAGCATTGTTAATTTCTTTTTAGGTGGGTGTGACTTGCCTAGTATGGTCCAGTAGGTCTGCTGCAGTGCTCCCTTCTTATGTTCTTACTTTCTTGATGAGTATACCATCAAGTATTCTACAATGGGTTCAATAGCTAAACCACCTTTACATGTTTCTTTCCAGCAGAGCTGGAGTTACTATTACATGAGTGATGAGGATAACATCAGACAATCTAAAACATCCCTAACGATGTAATGAGGGTGAATGATGGTCATGGGGACCAGGTCATGAGGGAAAAATTCTTTTGCGTAGGTAGTGGGTAGGGAGAGGAGGGCTTGTAGGCAAATCCTTGAGGAAGGGAAGGAAAGGGAGGTGTTGTGTAAGCAGTATTTGTGAAATATAGCCCCTGGGACGGGAGTGGTGATGGGGAATGTACGACCAGGGGATGGGTGGGTTGGGGTATGGGAACAGGAAAAACTGTGGGTGGCTAAAGAGAAGGAGTGAGAGAGAGTAGATGGCGGGACAGACAGGAAGAGGAAGAGTAACTTTGTACAAAAATGGTATACAATACCGACAATATGAAATTAAGACACATGTGCAACATCTGGGTATCTTTATTGTAAACGTTTCGCCATCCAGTGGCTTTATCAATACAAATTCTAGGACATTATATGAAGACAGTAGAACTATATACAAAAGATGAGGAAATTTTTTCCTGGATAGAGGCATGGTTGACAAATAGGCAGCAGAGAGTTTGCATAAATGGGGAGAAATCAGAGTGGGGAAGCGTCACAAGTGGTGTTCCACAGGGGTCAGTATTGGGCCCCTTGTTGTTCACAATCTACATAAACGACATAGATGAGGGAATAAATAGCGACATAAGCATGTTTGCCGATGACACCAAAATAGGCCGTCCAATTCATTCAAATGAGGACATTAGAGCACTCCAGGAAGATTTGAATAGACTGATGCAGTGGTCGGAGAAGTGGCAGATGCAGTTTAATATAGATAAATGCAAAGTTCTAAATATTGGACAGGACAATAACCATGCCACATATAAACTAAATAATGTAGATCTTAATACTACTGATTGCGAAAAGGATTTAGGAGTTCTGGTTAGCAGTAATCTAAAACCAAGACAGCAGTGCATAAGTGTTCGCAATAAAGCGAACAGAATCCTTGGCTTCATATCAAGAAGCATAAATAATAGGAGTCCTCAGGTTGTTCTTCAACTCTATATATCCTTGGTTAGGCCTCATCTAAGATTATGCTGCACAGTTTTGGTCACCGTATTACAGAATGGATATAAATGCTCTGGAAAACGTACAAAGGAGAATGACTAAGTTGATTCCATGTATCAGAAATCTTGCCTATGAGGATAGACTGAGGGCCCTGAATCTGCACTCTCTAGAAAGGCGTAGAATTAGGGGGGATATGATTGAGGTGTATAAATGGAAAACAGGAATAAATAAAGGGGATGTAAATAGCGTGCTAAAAATATCTTGTATTGACAGGACTCCCAGCAATGGCTTTAAGTTGGATAAATTCAGATTCAGGAGGGATATAGGAAAGCATTGGTTTGGTAATAGAGTTGTCGATGAGTGGAACAAACTCCCGAGTACAGTTATAGAGGCTAAAACGTTGTGTAGTTTTAAAAATAGGCTAGATAAATATATGAGTAGGTGCGGGTGGGTGTGAGGTGGACTTGACTAGTTTGTGCTACTAGGTCAGATGCCGTGCTCCTGCCTTAAGTGAATGTAACCTGACCTGGCTGAGCCGGTGGGAGACTTGGACCTGCCTCACATATGCCGGTGGGCCTACTGCAGTGTTCCTTCTTTCTTATGTTCTTATGAGGTAATCAGTCCCTCAGCCTTGGAGTTGGTGTGAACAGCACCGAAGTCGTGGAGGTTCTGGAGCAGTGGCAAGGAGGCTGGCGCTTATATACCAACGTCAGGTGGAAAGGGACGTGTAGCAGACGAGGGCATAGTCACTGGTAGGCGGGATTCCCTAGTGGAAGTAGGTCATACCCAAAGAGATGGGTTAGTTGTAGTAGTAGTTGTCGTTGCCGTGATGAAGGTTATGTACAGGTCCTCAGAATCAAGATTCCATGATGTTGCAGTGTCTGACAAGTTGTACAAGAATGGTATACAATACTGACAATATGAAACCACCTGATGTTAGTATATAAGCGCCAGCCTCCTTGCCTCTGCTCCAGAAACTCAACGAGTTCGGTGCTGTTCACACCACTCCAAGGCCGAGGGACTGATTACCTCATCTTTTGTATATAGTTCTACTGTCTTCATATAATGTCCTAGAATTTGTATTGATAAAGCCACTGGATGGCGAAACGTCTACAATAAAGATACCCAGATGTTGCACATGTGTCTTAATTTCAAGAGTAACTTTGCCAATACCTGGAGAAGGTTTCGGGGGTCAACGCCCCTGCGTCCCGGTCTGAGACCAGGTCTTCAGACTCCTTGAAGCTGTGGTTGGTATGTTAGACTGCGTGGGGCCAGCAGTAACAGTCTGGTTGACCTGACCTCGTTCCACCGGGAGGCCTGGTCATCGAACGGGCTGTGGAAGCGTTGATAAATATTATGCAAAAATCGCGAACAAGCGATACAGGATGCAAAACAACCACAGGGGGAAGTTGAATGATAGCTCTAGGCCTTTTCTGTTGCAATCAACACATCTTCAGAAGTTTGCAATATTGCAGAAATGAGTAGGACATCCAGGTAGATTAGTTCAGGGAAACGACTCTAGCTAGAATGAGGTATAGATGGAGCCTTGCAGACCAGTCCCAAGTGCCAAAAAAATGATATATAAAACCCATCAGCGACCACAACATTAGTGAGATGTCTAACATGCCGTTAGACTCCATAATGTTTCATTATAAAAGCTTTAATATTGTGATCCCAAAAGAATCTGGCATCCATCAGTGGGAAATTTCCTTTCACTTACTTAATTATTCATCACGTAAAAGAAAATGGGTGTAGGGCAAGAGGCAGAAGGGAAACTATTTTATATTTAGAGGCTGACTCACCTAACTCTTAGGTAATCACTGGTTTAAGTGTAAGTGTAGGAGGGAGCACCAGAACCTACGTACCCCTCAATTCATCAGTGCAGAGCTGCATTTACGACAGTCCATCGAGTTCAGATAAGAATCCGGCTTCAGATTATGTACAATGACTTCAGGAACAAAGAGCAAGTTCTGGTGGGGCTGAAAATCGCATTTGATTCCTACGCAGTTCGTATCTTTAGAAAGACGTAGAATTAGGGGATGATATGATTGAGGTGTACAAATGGAAAACGGAAATAAATAAAGCGAATGTAAATAACTTGGTAAAAAAATTTGACCAGGACTCGCAGCAATGGGTTCTAGTTGGAAAAAAATAGATTTGAAAAGGATATAGGAAAACACTGGATTAGTAATAGAGTTGTGGATGAGTGGAACAAACTACCGAGTAAAGTCATTGAAGCTAAAACGTTGTGTAGTTTTGTAAATACATTAGACAGATACTTGAGTGGGTGGGCGTGAGTTAGACCTGACTGGCCTGGGCCAGTAGGCGACTTAAACCTGCCTAGCATGGGCCAGTAGGCCTGCTGCAGTGATTCTTAGTAGGATTACTAGAAAGCGCGACTTCATAGAGAAATGCTACGGTCTTACCTGCATTAACAATACGTCGTTATGATTGAAAAAAATTGGGATGTGTTCACTCAGGAGGAACGTAAGTGTGATAGTTTGCTTTATAATGTTCCAGTTGGGGGACCCTATTTTGGCATTTAATGCCTGATTAACAGTATGTTAATCAATGGCTGGTAACCGACCAAAACAGAAATTTTAAATACAAAGTCAACTAGCTTGGAGTCGAGCCCTCACTCTTGTTGACATTTACAAGCGGAAGTTATTCTCCATACGGGTGAGAGCCACTTCAACCAGTATGATAACAAGCTACTTGGCTTTCAGCTGATTAAAGATCGAATGCTGGATGTTTGGTTGTGACTCACGCCAAATAAAAATAATGAATACGTCACACACAGTCTATGATAGCCGAGGGTTTTGATAAAAAATCTCAGCATAGCTCCCTGGGAGTACAACTATACCTGGAGAGGGTTTCGGGGGTCAACGCCCCCGCGGCTCGGACTGAGACCAGGCCTCGTGGTGGATCAGGGTCTGATCAACCAGGCTGTTACTGCTGGCCGCACGCAAACCGACGTACGAACCACAGTCCGGCTGGTCAGGTACTGACTTTAGGTGCCTGTCCAGTGCCTTCTTGAAGACAGCCGGAGGGTCTTTTGGTAATGTCCCTTATGTATGCTAGAAGGCAGTTGAACAGTCTTGGGCCCCTGACACTTGTTGTGTTGTCTCTCAGTGTACTCGTGGCGCCCCTGCTTTTAATTGGGAAAATGTTGCATCTCCTGCCGAGTCTTTTGCTTTCATAGGGAGTGATTTTCTTGTGCAAGTTTGGTACTAATCCCTCTAGGATTTTCCAAGTGTATATTATCATGTATCTTTCTCTCCTGCGTTCCAGGGAATACATATCAAGGGACTTCAACTGTTCCCAATAATTTAAGTGCTTTATCGTACTTATGTGTGCCGTGAAAGTTCTTTGTACACTCTCCAGGTCGGCAATTTCGCCAGCCTTGAAGGTAGCAGTTAGTGTACAGCAGTATTCCAGCCTAGAGAGAAGAAGCGATTTGAAGAGGATCATCGTGAGCTTGGCATTCCTAGTTTTGAAGGTTTTCATTATCCATCCTATCATTTTTCTAGCAGATGCGGTAGATACATTGTTGTGGTCTTTGAAGGTGAGATCCTCTGACATTATCACTCCCAGGTCCTTTAAATTTCTTTTTAGCTCTATTGTGTAGTTAGAATTTGTTGCATACCATGATTCAGTTTTAATTTCCTCAAAATTTTCATATCTGTGTAGTTGAAATTTCTCTTCATTGAACTTCATATTGTTTTGAGTGGCTCATTTGAAGATTGGGTTGATGTCCGCTTGCAGTCTTGCGGTGTCTTCGATGGAGGTCACTGTCATGGCAATTCGGATGTCATCTGCAAAGGAAGACACGGAACTATGGCTTACATTTCTGTTTATGTCAGAAATGAGGAAAAGGATAGGAACGAGTACTGTGCCTTGTGGAACAGAGCTTTTCACCGCAGCTGCTTCAGACTTTACTCTGTTTACTATTGCTCTTTGTGTTCTATTTGTTAGGAAATTATAGATCTATCTAACAACTTTTCCTGTTATTCATTTATTGCATATTTTGTTCGCTATTACACCATGGTCGCACTTGTCGAAAGCTTTCGGAAAGTCTGTGTATACTACATCTGAATTTTGTTTATCCTCTATAGCATCCAGGACCTTGTCATAGTGGTCCAGTAGCTGGGACAAGCAGGAGCGACCTGCTCTAAACCCGTGTTGCCCTTGGTTGTGTAATTGATGGGTGTCTAGGTGGTTGGCGATCTTGCTTCTTAGAACTCTTTCAAAGATTTTTATGATGTGGGATGTTAGTGTCACCTTTGTGGAGTGGGACTATGTCTGTTGTTTTTAGTGAGTGTGGAATGACCCCTGTGTCCATGCTCCCTCTCCATAGAATGCTGAAGGCACGTGACAGGGACTTCTTGCAGTTCTTGATGAACACGGAGTTCCATGAGTCTGGACCTGGGGCAGAGTGCATGGGCATCATGTCATACATATCACTGGTAGACCTCATCCGCTGAGTGTTCCAGTTAGTTAGCTTGTAAGTGCAGTTCTTCCAGGAGACTATTTGAAATTTCCAGCACCCAGCTGAATGTTCGAAGTTGATCTATCACCGAATGACTACCCGGAGAATGTTCCTTGACTTCTAGATGCAGCAGTCTTACATTACGCAGTTGGATGGCAGCGTCAAAATAGGAACTCGCTCTCAGCGATTAAAATAGGATCAAATTCATTCTTGTACTGAAGTATATACACCGAGGATGACGTGACTATGTCCCAAAAGCAGTGTTAGTGGTTCTAACTAGGTCCTACATTATCCCATTGCTGGAACTATTCCATAAAGATTCTGGTCCATGTTGACATGCTATCATCAAGCAGTTGCTACAGATTTATCAGTTGCACATTCATGCTGTGAATCCCCAGTTCCATCATTTACCGAAGGTGGTCTATTGGACTGAGATATGGTAACTATGGACGTCGGAGATAATATCTGTTGACCTATTAACTAATTTCACGCTTTCCTAGAAAAATAACTGATGCCTGCTGGTGTTGGGTGGTAACTTTGCAAGATACTCTGGGTCAATACCAATTCCGACAAAACCTCTCGGAGCCGATGAATTCAGCGATCATATCGTCTTGCATTAAACTTTTCCCTATACACTAGTCTCTGATCATTGACATAATTGATCAATGCAAGCACATTATGTATCCAGCTTCTGTGTCACCACACCTTCCCTCCAGCAACAGACTAACAGTGTGTAAAAACTGAAAGCTACTGAAAATCTTATGTACCATGATCACCTCTAAGTGCGCCTCAGGGGATGAGAGAATTTCGGATGTTCAGTGCAATTTGAACTCTACCCACAAGTCAAATGAGTTTCTACACTGTGCGTTGTACGGAAATGACAAGTAATTGCAGCACGAAATATTGTTTTCTCTGCCACAACTGTACTGTCACCCAGACGTTCTTATTGAAATCAGAATTTGTAATACACTCAGCCTGGGATTTAACATGTACAAGTGAACCTCAAGAAAGCAACCGAAGCTTTCACAGTAATTAATAATGCTTTCACCAAGGGAGGGAAGATCCGAGAAGGTTAGGCTTAAGAACCACAGTCAAATTGCAAGTATGCATGACCATGACATGTTCATGGGTCCATAGAGCGTCACTGAGCACCTCTGTGGCAACAAGTATGAAGTGAGGAAGATTGGAACTGAAATCACTAAGAAATCTCACTTAAGCATGACCAACCTAAATGACTCGATCTTCTCTCTGCTTCCACATTTACTTCTTCCATTTATTATTCTACTGACCATCGTGTCCCTGTTCAACATTCACATGTTTATTCTCTTAAACAGATAAGCCATATATTTTTGCATTATCGACCCTAATCTAGACGTTTCTCATTTTCACATTTAGATTTAACTTGCATATAATCAGGGTTTATAAACTTTATATCTAGTCTTCGTCCTCGTATCAGAGACAATGTGCATATACATTCACGTAAAATTTCGTATTATCTCGATATTTTAAACATATATTGAATGTGTTGGCCTTTCATATGTAGCATGATAGTAACATATCGTTTTTAGCAACTCAAATGTAACACTGACCCGACACATCTTCGTAGCATGACCTATACTCCATTATTTACAGACTGGAACACAGGCTACATAAGCAGTATGGAAGCGTCTCACCAAGAGAACAAGTTTTTAAAGTTCATGGACTTGACACTGGTGTCCAAGCGGGTCTCCAAACTGGCCTTCAGTCTGTGAGACCAAATTTGAAGAGTCCATTGACATGCAAAAAATAACTGGCTTCTATGCTTGGTCTTCATGACTCGAGAACAAATTTCATATAGCCTATGGATTTGAAAGAACTTAGTTACCAAGCATGGAGACCAAGTTTTATTTTATAGTTCATGGGCTTGAAGCAGCTTGGTCTCCAAACTTGGTCTTCCAGTGGCTCTCCAGGCTGGTCTCCGATCTGGTCTTCAAGGAAGTCTCCAAGATGGTTTCCATTCAAAACGTGTTTAAATAAGCTACCTTACTGCTCTATTTAGGACGATATCAACATGAATTACCCACACGAGTTGAGAACTTCACATAATAACAATATCAATAATAATCTACGTAAACCCAAACATCATCAAAATGAAGATTTCCTCTCAGGGAGTCATTTTAAGAGCATTATTGCAGAGCAACATTGCAAGCCAAGTACATTAAACACTGTAAAAACTAGCTGTGTCCCATCTCTGGAACATTCTGTCTCTGTCCACCTTGTCAATTCCTCTCAGTATTTTATATGTCGTTATCATGTCCCCCCTATCTCTCCTGTCCTCCAGTGTCGTCAGGTCGATTTCCCTTAACCTCTCCTCGTATGACATACCCCTTAGCTTCGGGACTAGTCTTGTTGCAAACCTTTGCACTTTCTCTTGTTTCTTTACGTGCTTGGCTAGGTGTGGGTTCCAAACTGGTGCTGCAGTCTTGAAGATTCTTCATGACTACGGTGCTCTTAAACTCCAGGGTTGAGGGACTGATTACCTCATCTTTTGTATATTGTTCTACAGTCTTCGAATTTTGTCCTTGAATTTGTATTGATAAAGCCACTAGATGGCGAAACGTAAATAAATAAAAATACTCAGATGTTACACATGTGTCTAATTCTTTATCTTATTGGTATTATACCATTCATATATACCTATCTATAATAGACACCTATCTGTAATAGACACCTATCTGTAATAGACTCCTATCTATATTAGACACCTATCTATAATAGACACATATCTATAATAGACACCCAGAGAGCAACGCTCCATCGACCTCTCGCACTTACCACAGCTGGAATCCAGGCAATATCTTGTAAACACTGGAAGGAGAAGTGCTCACCCGAGGACCTCTTCCACTATAGTCGCCCCATACATTGTAATATAACAGGCAGTTGCAATTTTTTCTTTGTTTCTCTCCCCTTCCCTCCTGTCCTCTGACCTCCCCGGCCCTTCTCTCCCCTCCCAAACGTTTCTCTACCCCTCTTTCTAATGGCTTATGGAATTATCTGTCCACATTTTAGTGGTGATATGGCTCAGAAGCGACAACAGCTACTGCAGGAGCAGTAGCTGCAGCAGCAGTAGCAGTAGCTGCAGCAGCAGTAGCAGTAGCTGCAGCAGCAGTAGCAGTAGCTGCAGCAACAGTAGCACCACCAGCAGCATTAAGAGTAGCAGCAGTAATACCATTAGCAGCATTAGGATCACCAACACCACCACCAATAGCAGAAGTACCAGCAACAGCAGCCGCAGTATTAGCAGCAGCAAGAGTACCAGCAGCAGCCGCAACAGCACCAACAATAGTAGAAGCAGCAGCAGTATCAGTAGAAACAACTACGACAGCAGAAGCACCACCAGCAGTGACTCACTAAATCGTAATGACACGATTGCAAACAAACCATACCACGGGTGGGGTTCGAACCCGCGGTCAGAGAGTCTCAAAACTCCAGACCGTCGGGTAAGCCATGGTAGCAGTACCAGCAGTAGCCTTCAATTTTTTAAAACAAATAAAATACATTTCACTACACACACACACACACACACACACACACACACACACACACACACACACACACACACACAAACACACACACACACACACACAAACACACACACACACACAATACCACTGCACGATGTATTCCTCAGCTGCCCATAGTTAAATGCTCTAGTTGGGTCATGACTGTGTAGCCAGTCACCTTATTGGTATAATACTTGGTAACAGATACCCACAAGTTAGTTTAGAAAAATACGTAAGCAAACACCAGGACATATTCATTAGAAAACGTTTCGGTCCTGGGACACTGATCACTTCTAACAAGGTCCCAGGACCGAAACGTTTTTTAATAAATATGTCCTGGCGTATACCTGGAGGGGGTTTCAGGGGTCACCGCGAGGCCCGGTCTGTGATCAGGGCCTCGCGGTGGATCAGGGTCTTTATCGTGCTTATACGTGCAGTGAAAGTTCTCTGTGCATTCTCCAGGTCTGCAATTTCTCCTGCCTTGAAAAGGGCCGTTAGTGTACAGCGATATTCCAGCCTAGAGAGAATGTCATTTGAAGAGAATCTAGCTGAGCTCTTCTCCAGGCTGAGGGACTTACCCCCTCAAATACTTTTTTCCTCCAAGTTTGATGGACTGATTACATCTTTATTTCATTACTACTGCCTGCTTATTTTGTATTTGACTGAAGAAGTCTATTGTGTGGGCGAAACGTTTCATCAGTAAAGATACCCAACTGCTGTACATTTGGGAGAAGACAAAAGGCACAATACCGTGACTGTTGCACAATACCGTGACTATTGCACAATACCGTGACTGTTGCACAATACCGTGACTGTTGCACAATACCGTGACTGTTGCACAATACCGTGACTACTGAACAATACCGTGATTACTGCACACATATCTTAGTCTCTACTTGTCACTTTTCCAAACTACTATAAAATACCTGTTACAGAAACATTGCCTAGGAAATGGTCAAAGTTGGACCGAAACGTCGTCATAAATTTCTTACTCCTATATGTGGGTTGCATGTTGCTGTGTCATATGTGTTTTATATTTGAAAATTAACAAATATACATAAAAAGACGTGTTTGCAACAGTTGCTTAATCTGTTTAAGAGAGAGAGAGAGAGAGAGAGAGAGAGAGAGAGAGAGAGAGAGAGAGAGACAAACAGAGAGAATTATGCTTGTTTGACATAGCAACATCTTGGAATGTTGATACAATGAATTCATTAAAAACTCTACGTTTGTCTAATCTTTTGGCATGACCTACTTCCACTAGTTGGCACTGCCTGCCAGTGCCACCATCTTCACCTCTCCTCTCTTCACTACGTAAACTTTCATCCAATGGCATCTACTGTAGATTCATCAAGACCTGAGCTCAACAACATTTCAATGCCGAGGGACTGACCACCTCAAACTATTACTTCACGTCTTCCACAGTCCCCAACAGAGTCATCAAGACTGGGGGACTGACCACCTCAAACGTCTCCACAAAACAAAGGTGATTCACATGTATCTTACGCATCTAACTGTAACTATTAAACAACATAAATATATAACAACAAGAATAGTTTCTTAATATCAATAAATTATAACAATTAAGACTTCACAACTGACTGAAAACTTTCCACACTAAATTATTTTTTTTCTTTTAATTTCCAGACTTGATGAAGATCTTCATAAATATTATTTTTTATTTCTGGTTTACAGGGATTTAAATGTGTGGAACACATGAGGTTATTTATTATAGAAAAGTGAAGGAAAATGTGTTGGAAATGACAGGGAAGCGTGTTGATAATGAGAGTAGTGAGTTGGTAATGAGAGTAGTGAGTTAGTAATGACAGTAGTGTGCTAGTAATGACAGTAGAGTGTTAGTAATGACAGTAGAGTGTTAGTAATGACAGTAGTGTTAATAATGACAGTACTGTGTTGGTAATGAGAGTAGTGAGTTAGTAATGAGAGTAGTGAGTTAGTAATGAGAGAAGTGAGTTAGTAATGAGAGTAGTGAGTTAGTAATGACAGTAGTGTGTTAATAATAACAGTAGAGTGTTAGTAATGACAGTAGAGTGTTAGTAATAACAGTAGTGTTAGTAATGACAGTAATGTGTTGGTAATGACTGTAGTGTGTTGGTAATGACAGTAGTGTTGTGAGGTGGTAATGACAGTAGTGTGTTAATAATGACAGTAGTGTTGTGAGGTGGTAATGACAGTAGTGTGTTAATAATGACAGTAGTGTTGTGAGGTGGTAATGACAGTAGTGTGTTAATAATGACAGCAGTGAGTTGGTAATGACAGTAGTGTGTTGGTAATGACTGTAGTGTGTTGGTAATTACAGTAGTGTGTTGGTAATTACAGTAGTGAGTTGGTAATAACAGTAGTGTGGTGGTAATGACAGTAGTGTGTTAATAATGACAGCAGTGAGTTGGTAATGACAGTAGTGTGTTGGTAATGATATTAGTGTTAGTAACGACAGTAGAGTGTTGGTAATGGCAGAGTGGTGGCAATGACAGTAGAGTGTTGGTAATGCAGAAGAGTGTTAGTAATGACAGTAGTGGTGGTAATGACAGTAGAGTGGTGGTAATGACAGTAGTGGTGGTAATGACAGTAGAGTGTTGGTAATGCAGTAGTAGTGGTAATGACAGTAAAGTGTTGGTAATGACAGTATAGTGTTGGTAATGACAGTAGAGTGTTAGTAATGACAGTAGTGGTGGTAATGACAGTAGTGGTGGTAATGACAGTAGTGGTGGTAATGACAGTAGTGGTTGTAATGACAGTAGTGGTGGTAATGACAGTAGAGTGGTGGTAATGACAGTAGTGGTGGTAATGACAGTAGTGGTGGTAATGACAGTAGTGGTGGTAATGACAGTAGTGGTGGTAATGACAGTAGTGGTGGTAATGACAGTAGTGGTGGCAATGACAGGGACACACACAATAGTCTTATGATTGGACTGAAGCAAAATTAATAATAAAGGGAAGCAATAAAGACAAAAATAATAAAAATAGGACCAAATAGAGAAGAAAATAATTTTAATCGCTAAAGAGGATTAATATAGAAAAAAAGTAATCAAAATGGAACTGAAATAATATAGAAAAAAAAATAGAATTAATCAGGAAAGAATAGAATTAATTAGAAGAAAATAGTTTTTATAACAATATAAAGATATTAATAGTGAAGAAAATAGAATTAATAACAAAATAATGGTATTAATAGTGAAGGAAATATAAATAATAACTAAGGAATGAAATTATTATAGAAGACAATAAAATTTATCGTGGGAGGGACCATAGGAGAAGGTTAATAGTATTAGGAGACGGAGAGGGGAAACGAGAGGGAAGAGGATAAGAGAGGGAGGAGACGAGAGGAAGAGAGGAATGTGAGAGAGAGCCGAAGAATGGAAGAGGTAAACAAGAAAGAAAGGGGAGTAGCCAGAGAGGAATAAGACGAAGAGAAGACAGGAATAGAAGGAAGGGGAGAAAGAACATAAGAAAGAAGGAACACTGCAGCAGGCCTACTGGCCCATGCGAGACAGGTCCAAGTCACCTCCAAGCTTAAACCAATCACCCACTTAGTCAGGTCAGGTCACATCCACTTTAGGAGCACGTCATCTAACCTAGTAGCACAAGCTGGTCAGGACCAACTCACACCCACCCACACCCACTCATGTATTTATCTAACCTATTTTTAAAACTACACAACGTTTTAGCTTCTATTACGGTACTCGGGAGTTTGTTCCACTCATCCACAACTCTATTACCAAACCAGTGCTTTCCTATATCCTTCCTGAATATGAATTTTTCCAACTTAAAGCCATTGCTGCGAGTCCTGTCTTGGCTGGATATTTTCAGCACGCTATTTACATCCCCTTTATTTATTCCTGTTTTCCATTTATACACCTCAATCATATCCCCCCTAATTCTACACCTTTCTAGAGAGTGCAGATTCAGGGCCCTCAGTCTATCCTCATAGGGAAGATTTCTGATACATGGAATCAACTTAGTCATCCTCCTTTGTACGTTTTCCAGAGCATTTATATCCATTCTGTAATACGGTGACCAAAACTGTGCAGCATAATCTAGATGAGGCCTAACCAAGGATATATAGAGTTGAAGAACAACCTGAGGACTTCTATTATTTATTTAAAGGGAAGCAAAGAAGAAGGAGGGAGGAGAAAAGGAGCAAGAAGAAGGTAAGAAAGAGGAAGATAGGAGAAATGAGAGATTAGATGGAAGACGAAGCGACATATCATTACCCAACAGTGCACATCATTACCCAGCAGTGCACATCATCATTACCCAGCAGTGCACATCATCATTACCCAGCAGTGCACATCATCACTACCCAGCAGTGCACATCATCATTACCCAGCAGTGCACATCATCACTACCCAGCAGTGCACATCATCATTACCAAGCAGTGCACATCATCACTACCCAGCAGTGCACATCATCACTACCCAGCAGTGCACATCATCACTACCCAGCAGTGCGCATCATCACTACCCAGCAGTGCGCATCATCACTACCCAGCAGTGCACATCATCACTACCAAGCAGTGCACATCATCACTACCCAGCAGTGCGCATCATCACTACCCAGTAGTGCACATCACTACCCAGCAGTGCACATCGTCACTACCCAGCAGTGCACATCATCACTACCCAGCAGTGCACATCACTACCCAGCAGTGCACATCACTACCCAGCTGTGCACATCACTACCCACCAGTGCACATCACTACCCAGCAGTGCACATCACTACCCACCAGTGCACATCAATACCCACCAGTGCACATCACAACTCACCAGTGCACATCACTACCCAGCAGTGCCCATCTTCAAGTACTCATGTAAAAGCCTTACTGGAGATACAATATAGTTTAAGCTCCTCTTATTTCAGCTTCCTCACGCTCCATAAATCACCAAACTTGCACTGAGCGTGTATTCTGTGAGTCAGGAACTGTGGCACTGTATACGGGGTGCCGGAGGTGCTAAAGTCTCCCCCCCTGAGCAAGTATTGTGTACGTCAAAGGCAATAAACTCCCACTGTTAGGGGGGACGGCAGCGACCCCTTCCCAATTCGCCATAAAGCAAGATTTAATATTTTCTCGGTTTCTGATTGGCTGGCAGATACCCATCCACGGCAGATTTATTTCAATAAAGGAGGCAGTTGTGGAGCTCGGGAATACAGCCTCTCAAAAAAGTGCATTTCCTCTCAAAATTACTTTATTAACAGCCAATTTCGACGAGTTGCAAGAAATTATATCTATTTATATGAAGCTAGAGAGGAACACTGGTGCCAGTATGATTCAGTGGCATCAATAAAAATGTTTCATACTGTATGATCGTAACGCAGGATCAAGATAATCCTTCGGGGGCTGGAGGAGGGACTGTCAGCGGGGCAAAGGGAAACCTGTCTTATCTCTATTATATCACAATGGCCAAATCTGCTTGAAAACCATTGTTGCTAAGATTATATCGTTAACAGAACGATTTGGGGAGAGTGAGGGTGAGGGGTGCGAGGTGAGGGGTGATGTGGAGGGGGTGTATCAGGGAAGAGGGGAGTGAGAGCCTCAGGACGCCTGTAGGGGATATTTTCCCCTTAGGTGACGAGCATCCCCTTCAGTCTAACACATACACACACACACACACACACACTACACACACACACACAACACACACACACACACACACACACACACACACACACACACACACACACGTAATCCCACGTACATTGTACATATTCTCGCACACCAAGACACACGCACCCAGACATACACAAACACCCAGACACACACACACACACACACACACACACACACACACACATACAAAAGAGTCTGTGTGTGTGTGTGACAGTCAAGTCTCAGGTACACGAGCCTTAACCTCTCCTCGTAGGACATACCCCTTAACTAAGAAACTAGTCTTGTTGCAAAAGTTTTTCCTTTCTCTAATTTCTTGACATGCTTGAGTAGATACGGGTTCTCTATTGGCTCTGCGTACTCTAATATACGGTGTAGTGTCGTGAGGGACTCCTTACTTAGATGTCGCAACCCTATTCTCAGGTTTGCCAGGCGCACGTAAGATGCAGGAGTTATTTGTCAGACATGCGTCTCAGGAGACGTTCTCGGTATGATGTTCACACCAAGATCCTTTTCCTGTGAGTGACTTTTGCAGCCTTTGACCTAACCTAGGGCTGTACTCTGTCTGTGGTCGTCTTTGTCCTTCCTTAGTCTTTTGCTTTCGTAGGGAGTGATTTCTGTATGCAGATTAGGGACCAGTCTCTCTAGGATTTTCCAGGTGTAGATTATGATGTATCTCTCTCGCCTGCGCTCCAGTGAGTACAAGTCAAGTGCTTCCAAGTGTTCCCAGTAGTTAAGGTGTTTGATGGAACTTATATGTGCAGTAAAGGTTTTCTAGATCTAAGATTTCACCTGCCTTGAATGGAGATGTTAATGTACAGCAGTATTCCAGCCTAGAGAGAACAAGTGATTTAAAAAGGATCATCACTGGCTTTGCATCTCTTGTCTTGAATGTTCTCATTATCCATCCTATCAGTTTCCTCGCAGATGTGATAGTGGCATTGTTGTGATCCTTGAAGGTGAGATCCTCTGACATTACCACTACCGGGAACTTCACATTACTTTTCCGCTCTTTTGTGTGATTAGAGTTTGTAGTATACTCTGTTCTAGTTATTATTTCTTCAAGTTTTCCATAACGGAGTAGTTGGAATTTGTCTTCATTGAACATCATATTGTTCTCTGTTGCCCATTGGAAAACTTGATTTATATCTTCTTGGAGATTTGTCGTGTCCTCAATGGATGACACTCTCATGCAGATCCTAGTATCATCTGCAATGGATGATACAGTGCTATGGTTTACATCTCTGTCTATGTCTGATATGAGAATGAGGAACAGGATAGGTGCGAGTACTGTGCATTGTGGGACAGAGCTCTTCACTATGGCAGCTTCTGATTTAACTCTGTTTACCACTATTCTTTGTGTTCGATTAGTTAGAAAGTTGAAGATCCATCTGCCTACTTTGCCAGTTATCCCTTTAGCACACATTTTGTGTGCTATTACACCATGATCGCACTTGTCAAAGGCTTTTGCAAAATCTGTGTATACTACATCTGCATTCTGTTTGTTTTCCAGTGCATCTAAGACCATATCATAGTGGTCTAGCAGTTGCGAGAGGCAGGAGCGACCTGCTCTGACACCATGTTGTCCTGGGTTGTGCAATTACTAGGAGTCCAAGTGGTTTGCTATCCTGCTTCTTAGAACTCTTTCAAAGATTTTTATGATGTGGGACGTTAGTTCTTAGCTATTGCTTTGCTGCCACCTTTATGGAGTGAGGATATATTCGTTGTTTTTTTTGTGAATGAGGAATCTCACCTGTGTCTATGGTCCTTCTCCATAGCATACTTATGACCCGCGATAGAGGTTTCTTGCAGTTCTTAATGAACACACAGTTCCACGAATCTGGGCCTGGAGCTAAGTGTATGGGCATGTTGTCAATGGCATTCTGAAAGTTTAGTGGAGTTAGGGTTATGTCAGAAATTTGGCATATATTGACTGGGTTTTGAGGCTCATTCATGAAAAAAATTATTTGTATTGTCTATCTTTAAACAGAATAGTGGTTCGTTAAACACAGTTGCTACCAGGCCTGCAGCCTGTCTAAATCCCTTTGTAGTCCTGTCTAATCCTCATCCGATTGAATTCTCCTCATCAGCTTCACATCGTCTGCAAATATGTGTGTGTGTGTGTGTATACTCACCTAGTTGTACTCACCTAGTTGTGGTTGCATGGGTCGAGTCACAGCTCCTGTCCCCGCCTCTTCACTGGCTGCTACTCGGTCACTCTACCCGCTCCATGAGCTTTATCATACCTCTCCTTAAAGCTATGTATGGATCTTGCCTCCACTACATCACTTCCCAGACTATTCCACTTCCTGACAACTCTGTGATTGAATAAATATTTCCAAACATCCCTGTGGTTCATCTGAGTCTTCAACTTCCAACTGTGACCCCTTGTTGCTGTGTCCCATCTCTGTAACATTCTGTCTCTGTCCACCTTGTCGATTCCTCTCAGTATTTTATATGTCGTTATCATATCCCTTCTATCTCTCCTGTCTTCCAGTGTCGTCAGGTCGATTTCCCTTAACCTCTCCTCGTAGGACATACCTCTTATCTCCGGGACTAGTCTTGTTGCAAACCTTTGCACTTTCTCTAGCTTCTTTACGTGCTTGGCTAGATGTGGGTTCCAAACTGGCGCTGCATACTCCAGTATGGGCCTAACGTACACAGTGTACAGGTGAATGACTCCTTATTAAGATGTCGGAATGCTGTTCTTAGGTTTGCCAGTCGCCCATATGCTGCAGCAGTTATTTGGTTGATGTGGGCCTCAGGAGATGTGCCTGGTGTTATACTCACCCCAAGATCCTTTTCCTTGAGTGAAGTTTGTAGGCTCTGGCCCCCTAGACTATACTCCGTCTGTGGTCTTCTTTGCCCTTCCCTAATCTTCATGACTTTGCACTTGGTGGGGTTGAGTGTGTACTCACCTAGTTGTACTCACCTAGTTGTGGTTGCAGGGGTCGAGACATAGCTCCTGACCCCTCCTCTACACTGGCCGCTACTGGGTCACTCTCCCTGCACCATGAGCTTTATCATACCTCTTCTTAAAGCTATGTATGGAACCTGCCTCCACTACATCGCTTCCCAAGCTATTCCACTTCCCGACCACTCTGTGACTGAAGAAATACTTCCTAACATCCCTGTGATTCATCTGAGTCTTCAACTTCCAACTGTGTCCCCTTGTTGCTGTGTCCCATCTCTGGAACATTCTGTCTCTGTCAACCTTTTCAATTAATCTCAGTATTTTATATGTCGTTATCATGTCCCCCCTATCTCTCCTGTCCTCCAGTGTCGTCAGGTCGATTTCCCTAAACCTCTCCTCGTAGGACATACCCCTTAGCTCAGGGACTAGTCTTGTTGCAAACCTTTGCACTTTCTCTAGCTTCTTTACGTGCTTGGCTAGATGTGGGTTCCAAACTGGTGCTGCATACTCCAGTATGGGCCTAACGTACACAGTGTACAGGGTCCTGAACGATTCTTTATTAAGATGTCGGAATGCTGTTCTTAGGTTTGCTAGGCGCCCGTATGCTGCAGCAGTTATTTAGTTGATGTGGGCCTCAGGAGATGTGCCTGGTGTTATACTCACCCCAAGATCTTTTTCCTTGATTGAGGTTTGTAGTCTCTGGCCCCCTAGACTGTACTCCGTCTGCGGTCTTCTTTGCCCTTCCCCAATCTTCATGACTTGGCACTTGGTGGGGTTGAACTCCAGGAGCCAATTGCTGGACCAGGCTTGCAGCCTGTCCAGATCCCTTTGTAGTTCTGCCTGGTCCTCGTCCAATTGAATTCTTCTCATCAACTTCACATCATCTGTAAACAGGGACACTTCGGAGTCTATTCCTTCCGTCATGTCGTTCATAAATACCAGAAACAGCACCGGTTCTAGGACTGACCCCTGTGGAACCCCACTCGTCACAGGCGCCCACTCTGACACCTCGCCACGTACCATGACTCGCTGCTGTCTTCCTGACAGGTATTCCCTGATCCATTGGAGTGCCTTCCCTGTTATCCCTGCCTGGTCCTCCAGCTTTTGCACTAATCTCTTGTGTGGAACTGTGTCAAACGCCTTCTTACAGTCCAAGAAAATGCAATCTACCTACCCTCTCTCTCTTGTCTTACTGCTGTCACCCTGTCATAGAACTCCAGTAGGTTTGTGACACAGGATTTCCCGTCCCTGAAACCGTGTTGGCCGTCGTTGATAAGCTCATTCCTTTCTAGGTGCTCAACCACTCTTCTCCTGACTATCTTATGCATGACCTTGCATACTATACATGTTAGTGACACTGGTCTGTAGTTTAGTGCTACGTTTCTGTCTCCTTTTTTAAAAATTGGAACTACATTTGCTGTCTTCCATACCTCCGGTAGTTGCCCTGTTTCGATAGATGTGTTGAAGATTGTTGTTAGTGGTACACATAGCACCTCTGCTCCCTCTCTCAGGACCCATGGTGAGATGTTATCCTACCCTATCGCCTTTGAGGTATCTAGCTCGCTTAGTAGCCTCTTCACTTCCTCCTCAGTTGTGTGTGTGTGTGTGTGTGTGTGTGTGTGTGTATTGTTTGTATGTGTTGTGTGTGTGTGTGTGTGTGTGTGTGTGTGCGTGCGTGTGCGCGTGTGTGCACGAGCGCGTGCCTTTAGAATAAAGTTCACCAACTCAGCTCGGGACTGAACGACGATTTTTTCTCATTCTCTTCATCTTAATCCTCAATAAACCTTAATCTCATCGTTCATGCTTCGTGTAGCGTCTTATAGCGCAGCCAGGACGTATAAATACATTAATGCTAAAGAATATTTAGTGTGATTAATGCTTAATCGAGAAATAATGCCAAGGGAGTGGTGGAACTCTTGATCCAGTGGTTCAGTGGGTCGCTTCGACACTGGGAATTGGAACTTCACTGAACTCAGTGTGTCCGGCGGCTCCTCCACTGTAGCAGAGTCGCAGTGCAATGCGATCATTTATTTGCAAATCCCACTGTTTGGGCGAAACGTAGTCGGTAAATCGTATTACACTGCATTTTGTTGATTTTTTCCCTCGTGTCCGAGTTTTATACCATTTATCTGTACGAGGGTCGAGTGTAAAGCTCCGTGTATCTACACTGAGAGGTGTGTGAGTGTCTGTATAAATACACTATAATACACAAATAACCCGCTTATAGGGGAATGAAACTCATGACGACGTTTCGGTTCAACTAGCAACATTAACTAGTAAGTCAGGGAAGTGTGTATATGTGCAGTGAGTTTGGTGAATTTATGTTAGTAAACAATGTCGCTATGACTTGCTGTGTACAGCTGACTTGCATCATCAGTCACCCTCAGGCAGCTGATAGCCTTTGCATGTCATAAATCAACAAGGGTAATTTAATCCTTTAGTGGTGGATAGTGTTTAAACACTTGATATACACCTGGATGTATATAATCCTGATCCTCTTTTTGGCTAGTTAAAGCGAGTGTATCTATGACGGGAGTTTTGATGACGGTAGTTGACAAAGGCCACGTTAACGACTGCTTAGCACAAGCTAGGCCTCAGCACCAGCTGGGTCCCTTCACCACCTGGGCCCCAGCACCAGCTTGCCCCCTTCACCTGGGTCCCAGCACCATCTGGGTCCCAGCACCATCTGGGCCCCAGCACCACCTGGGTCCCAGCACCATCTGGGCCCCAGCACCACCTGGGTCCCAGCACCACCTGGGCTCCAGGACCACCTGGGCTCCACCTGGACCCCAGCACACCTCTGGCCCCAGCACTACCTGGACCCTGTGGCACCAGCTGGGCCCCAGCACCACCTGCCTGAGTATCACCCACATATCATCTACCATCACTGAAGGTAAGATTATACACTGTGTCACGATAATGATAATTTTAGTACCAAAGTTTCCTAAAAAATAAGTATATTGTATAACCAAATAACTATTTAATGTATCACCAAATTTCTAAATTGCATGTCAATGATTCTAGAGAATTTATAGGTGTAGGAAATACCCGGGTATATAACATAGACAAGTAGATGGGTAGCCCACTTGGGTACCCCAACTGAGGATATGCTTCGCCAATCAGTGGCTCTACTTGACCACCGGGGCCAAGAGCTATGAATCGACACTTGAAACTACAAATAGGTGAGTACAGAGGATTATATTGGAGACAGTGTATGACGCGGTAGTTTGAGGTGATCAGTCCACTTTTTATCAAGGCTAAGGAACTTGTCATTTTTATCACATCTGAGGGACTGATCACCTCAAACTACCACCACACATCTTCCACTGTCTGGCTGGACCGGTAAAGCCACTTCCTGGCGAAACATCTCCACAATACAGACATTCAAGTGTTGCTAATTTTTCTCATTCATCTGACTGGCACATAAGAAAGAAAGAACACTGCAGCAGGCCTACTGGCCCATGCGAGGCAGCTCCAATTCTCCCACCGGCTTAAGCCAATGCCTTAACCTAGTCAGGTCAGTCACATTCACTTAAGGGAGGGGCACGGCATCTGACCTAGCAGCACATGCTAGTCAGGTCCAACTCACACCCACCCACACCCACCTATGTATTTATCCAACCTATTTTTAAAACTAGCTTCTGTGACGGTACTCGGGAGTTTGTTCCACTCATCCACAACTCTATTACCAAACCAGTGCTTTCCTATAGAGTACTGGAGGTTGTAACTCGGGTGTTAACAAGAGTCATTGTTTACTTTGTAGGTAAGGGAGAAATGGTTGACTTATATGGGACAGTTGACACACCATCAGTAAGGTAAGTTCATGTTTACCACAGTATTTATTATTTTTTTTCCATCAATAAGTTGTAAGCATGTAACGTGTATACAAAATATTCGCATTGAGGATTAATAACAATAGTCGCCAGTCTGTGACAGTGCAATAAATCTCTTCAATTATTACATAGGGTGTAAATCCCTTCCTCTTCAAGAGGCAATTAAAATCACGTATATCGGATTTTCGAAGATCACGTCACTGTCTTGATTACGAAGGACATCATACCTCAGTTTCGGAATCAATTATTATTTTTTCATCCATGTTCGTGACTTATATTACGAAAGACCTAGAAGTCGTAAACCTGTCCCAGTATGAATCACAGTGGAAGAAAACCACACTTTGTCTGATTAGGTGGACTGGGGGTACGTAGAGCCTCTCAGACTGCCCTGCCAGCTTTCTCTTCCCTAACAGATCCAGCAAACCGAAGGGAATTATACCAGCACGTCTTTCAGCGAAACGCTTATTATATATAAATGGTGCATAAAATAATCAAATAGATGAATAAGACACATGGGGCGATATTTGGGTATATTTATTAGGAAGTTTCACCCACCAGTGACATAGTGACATTAACAGTCTAATACCAAGAATAATACTGGAGATAATGGAAGATATAAAACAAAAGTTTTATGTGATAAGTTCCAGTGTCTTGATGAATCAGTTGGAGACTGTGAGAGACGTTAAGTTAAATACTTCCCAGAGTGAGATCAACAGAGCTTAGTCTTCCGTTCTGGACAATGGTTTACAAATTTTCATTTTTAACCAAGACTAAATTTTGGAAATCACATTAGCCTTGTGGTCAAAATGTTAATTAGCGACCTAATAAATCGTTAAGGAAAATTATGGGTGCTGCTGATTGAGGTTCTGATCAAAGAACTTCGACCCGTCGCTATGTGATCCCATGAAGGTGTTCCACTTAACCACAGTGTTTTGTACCTTAGTGCACGCAAGTGTGTGTGTGTGTACTCGCGTAATTGTGGTTGCAGGAGTCGAGTCACAGCTTCTGGCCCCGCCTCTTCGCTGGTCGCCACTAGGTTGACTCTCTCCCTGCTCCATGAGTTTTATTATACTTCTTCTTAAAGCTATGTATGGATCCTGCCTCCACTACATCACTCTCCAGAGTGTTCCACTTCCTGACAACTCTGTGGCTGAAGAAATATTTCCTAACATCCCTGTGGCTCAACTGAGTCTTCAGCTTCCACTTGTGATCCCTTGTTACTGTGTTACATCTCTGAAACATCCAGTCCTTATCCACCTAGTCAATTCCTCTCAGGTTTTTATATATCGTTATCATGTGTCCCCTATCTCTCCTGTCCTCCAGTGTCGTCAGGTTGATTTCCCTTAATCTTTCCTCGTAGGACATACCCTTTAGCTCCGGGACTAGTCTTGTTGCAAACTTTTGGACTTTCTCTAATTTCTTGACGTGCTTTACCAGGTGTGGGTTCTATACTGGTGCTGCATACTCGAATATGCGTTTCGACACCTTGCTAAGGTGTCGAAACGCTGTTCTTAGGTTTTCCAGGTGCTAATATGCTGCAGCAGTTATTAGGCTGATGTGCGTCTCAGATGTCTTCGGTATTATACTCACTCCAAGATCCTTTTACTTAAGTGGGGTTTGCAGTCTTTCTCCCTCTAGCCTGTACTCTGTCTGCGGTCTTCATTGACCTTCCCCAATTTTCATGACTTGAACTTGGTGGGATTAAACTCCAGGAGCCAGTTGTTGGACCAGGCTGCAGCCTGTCCAGATTCCTTTGTAGTTCTACCTGATCCTCATCCACTTGAATTATCCCCATTTGCTTCACATCGTCTGCAAACAGGGACACCTCTGATTATATCCCTTCCGTCATGTCATTCACATATACCAGAAACAGCACCGGCCCTAGGACTGACCCCTTGTGGAACTCTACTCGTCACAGGCGCCCACTCTGACACCTCATCATGTATCATCATTCGTTTTCTTCCTGTCATGTATTCTTTGATCCATTGCAGTGCCTTTCTTGTTATTCCTGCTTGCTCTTCTAGCTTTTGCACTAAACTCTTGTGCGGAACTGTGTCTAAAGGCCACCCCTCCCTCTCTTGTCTTACATCTGTCGCCTTGTCATAAAACTCCAGTAGGTTTGTGACACAGGATTTCCCCTCCCAAAAACCGTGCTGGTTATTGTGCTCCACCACTTCCTGACAAGCTTTTCATGACTGTGTACCATACATGTCATTGACACTGGTCTATAACTTAATGCTACCTA
This sequence comes from Cherax destructor, assembly GCA_009830355.1. Lineage (NCBI taxonomy): Eukaryota > Metazoa > Arthropoda > Malacostraca > Decapoda > Parastacidae > Cherax > Cherax destructor. The sequence continues at coordinate 64,430 of WNWK01005042.1, read as the reverse complement.
CCTGTCTCCTTTCTTAAAGATAGGGACTAAATTTGCTGTCTACCACACCTCAGGTAGTTGCCCTGGTTCGATAGATGTATTGAAGATTGTTGTTAGTGGCTACCAAGGCTTTAGAAGCAAAATTTAAGAAATATTTCCCTAGGTATACCACAAGGGAGCTCTTAGTCCCTTGCTATTTAATATTCTGATTAATGCTCTCCTAAATGCACAACCTACTTCGCCTAACATACAGGTATAAGTTATGCTGATAACATCGTAATCCATGCAACAGGGCACAAGAAAATGCTTACCATTCTTAAGATTAAAAAGACCCAATACTGTGACTGGAACAATACACAAATAATCCACACATAGGAGAGAGGAGCTTACCACGACGTTTCGGTCCAACTTGGACCATTTGCAAAGTCACACTCATGACTTCGTAAATGGTCCAAGTCGGACCGAAACGTCGTCGTAAGCTCCTCTCTCCTATTTGAGGGTTGTGTGTGTATTGTGTGTGAGGTTTAGGTAATTTGTAATCAACTAAGCTTCTTTAATTATGCTGTGATTGTTAATATTAGCTAAGGAAAATACTCTCTAGCCCTTGGAACTAATGTCCTAAAACTGACAGGGTTCTAAATAAGAGGTAGGAATTTGGTGTTCCTAGTATGAGTGAAAAGATTATTGAGATTAACACTAGCATTAATAGAATGTTAAGAAATGTACAAGACTGTCAGTGTAAATCTTACTAAACATCTAGAAGTAAATAAACACAGATCTAAATGGGTTTTGAAAACATGCAGTAATGTTGAGTTATATAAATACTCTGAAGGAGGGGTGTTAATGTTGCAGTTTTATAACTGTAGTGTAAGCGCGCCTCTGGCAAGACAGTAATGGAGTGAATAGTGGTGAAAGTTTTTCTTTTTCAGGCCACTCTGACTTGGTGGGAGACGGCCGATGTGTTAAAAAAATAATATAAGCAGCACGAACTACGTATATTATAGTAGACAATAAGAGCATTTCACTGGTCTATATAAGCTGTATTCCTTTAATATCACGTACCTGGAAACCCTTCCCAAGAAACTCATCACTACTAATTCTTTCCTTAAATCACTTGCAAAGACAAATGCTCAAGAAGTAATTTCATCCTTAAGTGCTAGCAATAATATGTTGCAAGTTATTTAAACTGGTGGATCTAAGCAGGAGTCTACTAGCAGGGCTGCATCTCCTCTTGTTATCCCCCTGGAAAATAACTCTAGGCATAAGAATCAACAACTTTGCAATTGCACTGCAAACTGAAACGTCTGCCACACTAATGACACTGAAGTTAACTTATGACACCGAGCTTGACTTTTTTTATTATTGCCGATTTTTGTCATCATTATTGACACTTGATTCACATAATGACTTAAAAACATGCTCACTGGAGAGGCAAGTAAATATACTTAAGAATCATTGTGAATCTTTGTGAATCCCCATCAGACACTGAATTACTCTTTCTTGATAGAGTTGACAAATAACCCAAGGGAAATATCCTGAAGGAATATGTAGAATATGACTTAGGTATATCAGACCAACATTAGGAATAATATTAGAAGTAAATGTCGTATAAGTAGAAGCTTAAGTAGATCTGACATTATGATAATATGAACGTAAACAAGCATGACTGCTGAGCAACTTGCAATGTAAACAGACTAACTGATATAGTAGTAAAGGTTAAGCTTAGTTATAATAACTTCTGGCAGTTTGGCAGACACACAGATGATCAGACTAAATGCAAAGTATGTGGTCAACCTAATGGTCATTTTCTTGAGGGTAATGTAGGCTTAATTTTCCACTTGTTGAGGAATATACAATTATTATAATCATAAGGAAGCGCTAAACATGAGGAATAGAGATACAATATAACCTATTTGATGTATAAAGTTATCTTAATGAGAAATTTAGGATATCGTTCCATCTGCAATACTAAGAATCCTTTGCAGTTTGACTTCAAAGCTGGTGGATGTTAGTGGAAGGTTTTAGTTTAATACTAATTTACCAATTTTATTGAAGAAATTGGGAAGTTAGTGTCCATGTGATAACTTGCAAATAACAAATTTGATTATTCCAAAATCTTCAACCTAATACTTAACTGCGTTTGAAAATTATGCCACCTTCTGCACTAATATTTTGGCGTGTATTGAGGTGCAGGGGACGGATTATGCAATAAGGGGATACGTTTCTAGGATCGTGCAATGACTTCAGTATATCTAGACGTAAATTGTTCCTGCAAAGGTACTCTGACTTTCTTCGGTATTTGTAAATCTTACCAGCCAGGGTATTGTGGGTTCATTGTGAATTTGTTTAATCCACGTAATGAAGATTATATTCTTACAGATAGAATGAACACATTCTAGCAAAGATTTGTACAGCTCACTCACACACACACACACACACGCGCGCACATACGCACATTCACACACACATTCACACGCACATTCAGTGGAGAGGCGGGGCCAGGAGCTATGAATCGACCCCTGCAACAACAAATAGGTAGGTACAAATAGGTGAGTACACACACACACACACTATAAATAGCCAAAATATTCAGAGATCGTGAATTAACTTAGATATTTATTTAGATGAAACTGAAGCAAGATATTAATAAAACGTCGACACTCTCGGAAAGCGACGTTTCTTAATAAAACCAGAGTTTTATTAAAGCCGTCAACAGATATTTTACAATATTTTCAGGTTTTAATTTATTTTCAAGCATATTTAGAAAATCTTGTTTATGCAGAAAAATAAAAAAATATTTTTAGTTAAGAAATGAACTGAAGTAAAGACAACTAATATTATAGATTTTAATTAATTTTTCATTTATGAATAATTTTTAAATATTGTAATATAGAGAAGATAATTTTTTTTATCAAAGCCTTAAATTTCTGTTAGAGGCTGGTGCTTCTGTGTCTCACTGTTAGTGGCTGGTGCTTCTGTGTCTCACTGTTAGAGGCTGGTGCTTCTTTGTCTCACTGTTAGAGGCTGGTGCTTCTTTGTCTCACTGTTAGTGGCTGGTGCTTCTGTGTCTCACTGTTAGTGGCTGGTGCTTCTGTGTCTCACTGTTAGTGGCTGGTGCTTCTGTGTCTGTGTTAGAGGCTGGTGCTTCTGTGTCTCACTGTTAGAGGCTGGTGCTTCTTTGTCTCACTGTTAGAGGCTGGTGCTTCTTTGTCTCACTGTTAGAAGCTGGTGCTTCTTTGTCTCACTGTTAGAGGCTGGTGCTTCTGTGTCTCACTGTTAGAGGCTGGTGCTTCTGTGTCTCACTGTTAGAGGCTGGTGCTTCTGTGTCTCACTGTTAGAGGCTGGTGCTTCTGTGTCTCACTGTTAGAGGCTGGTGCTTCTGTGTCTCACTGTTAGAGGCTGGTGCTTCTGTGTCTCACTGTTAGAGGCTGGTGCTTCTGTGTCTCACTGTTAGAGGCTGGTGCTTCTGTGTCTCACTGTTAGAGGCTGGTGCTTCTGTGTCTCACTGTTAGAGGCTGGTGCTTCTGTGTCTCACTGTTAGAGGCTGGTGCTTCTGTGTCTCACTGTTAGAGGCTGGTGCTTCTGTGTCTCACTGTTAGAGGCTGGTGCTTCTGTGTCTCACTGTTAGAGGCTTGGGGCTTCTGTGTCTCACTGTTAGAGGCTTGTGCTTCTGTGTCTCACTGTTAGAGGCTGGTGCTTCTGTGTCTCACTGTTAGAGGCTGGTGCTTCTGTGTCTCACTGTTAGAGGCTGGTGCTTCTGTGTCTCACTGTTAGAGGCTGGTGCTTCTGTGTCTCACTGTTAGAGGCTGGTGCTTCTGTGTCTCACTGTTAGAGGCTGGTGCTTCTGTGTCTCACTGTTAGAGGCTGGTGCTTCTGTGTCTCACTGTTAGAGGCTGGTGCTTCTGTGTCTCATTGTTAGATGCTGGTGCTTCTGTGTCTCACTGTTAGAGGCTGGTGCTTCTGTGTCTCACTGTTAGAGGCTGGTGCTTCTGTGTCTCATTGTTAGATGCTGGTGCTTCTGTGTCTCACTGTTAGATGCTGGTGCTTCTGTGTCTCACTGTTAGTGGCTGGTGCTTCTTTGTCTCACTGTTAGTGGCTGGTGCTTCTGTGTCTCACTGTTAGAGGCTGGTGCTTCTTTGTCTCACTGTTAGAGGCTGGTGCTTCTTTGTCTCACTGTTAGAGGCTGGTGCTTCTTTGTCTCACTGTTAGTGGCTGGTGCTTCTGTGTCTCACTGTTAGTGGCTGGTGCTTCTGTGTCTCACTGTTAGTGGCTGGTGCTTCTGTGTCTGTGTTAGAGGTTGGTGCTTCTGTGTCTCACTGTTAGAGGCTGGTGCTTCTTTGTCTCACTGTTAGAGGCTGGTGCTTCTTTGTCTCACTGTTAGAAGCTGGTGCTTCTTTGTCTCACTGTTAGAGGCTGGTGCTTCTGTGTCTCACTGTTAGAGGCTGGTGCTTCTGTGTCTCACTGTTAGAGGCTGGTGCTTCTGTGTCTCACTGTTAGAGGCTGGTGCTTCTGTGTCTCACTGTTAGAGGCTGGTGCTTCTGTGTCTCACTGTTAGAGGCTGGTGCTTCTGTGTCTCACTGTTAGAGGCTGGTGCTTCTGTGTCTCACTGTTAGAGGCTGGTGCTTCTGTGTCTCATTGTTAGATGCTGGTGCTTCTGTGTCTCACTGTTAGATGCTGGTGCTTCTGTGTCTCACTGTTAGAGGCTGGTGCTTCTGTGTCTCATTGTTAGAGGCTGGTGCTTCTGTGTCTCACTGTTAGAGGCTGGTGCTTCTGTGTCTCACTGTTAGAGGCTGGTGCTTCTGTGTCTCACTGTTAGAGGCTGGTGCTTCTGTGTCTCACTGTTAGAGGCTGGTGCTTCTGTGTCTCATTGTTAGATGCTGGTGCTTCTGTGTCTCACTGTTAGATGCTGGTGCTTCTGTGTCTCACTGTTAGAGGCTGGTGCTTCTGTGTCTCATTGTTAGATGCTGGTGCTTCTGTGTCTCACTGTTAGATGCTGGTGCTTCTGTGTCTCACTGTTAGAGGCTGGTGCTTCTGTGTCTCATTGTTAGAGGCTGGTGCTTCTGTGTCTCACTGCTAGAGGCTGGTGCTTCTGTGTCTCACTGTTAGAGGCTGGTGCTTCTGTGTCTCATTGTTAGAGGCTGGTGCTTCTGTGTCTCATTGTTAGATGCTGGTGCTTCTGTGTCTCACTGTTAGATGCTGGTGCTTCTGTGTCTCACTGTTAGAGGCTGCTGCTTCTGTGCCTCACTGGGTATACTGTTAGAGGCTGCTACAGCAGCAGCACCAGAACAACTACAATTCACTAGCTCAAAGCACCGACAAGACAGCACTGCACAGTAGCACCACATAACAGCACCTTCTCCAACAACATAATCACCCTCATTCGTGTCTAAAGACCAACTCATCTTTTATTAATCATTAAATGGCGTATAATATAGACTGCACCTTAAATATATACCACTACTAATGTACATAATAAAATCTCTTGCTTTCATAACTATATCAGCATTAATTTCTATCAGTTAAAAAAACAAGAATCCTATGAAATTATTGGGCAGTTCCTATTATTGTATACCCGGAGGGAATACTTAACATGCTCTTGAATATATAAAAAAGAGGATCATTGAGGAGAATATTTAAGGCGCGTTGTATGTGAAGATTTTTTTTTTAAGTTTTGTAATGACTGTGATCAGTTTCACGGTACCTGACCAGCCTGGCTGTGGTTCGCACGTTGGACCGCGTGCGGCCAGCAGTAACACCCTGGTTGATCAGGCCCTGATCCACCATGAGGCCTGGTCACAGACCGGGCCGCGGGGGCGTTGACCCCTGGAACTCTCTCCAGGTAAACAGTGTTGAAGAAACTGGTGTTTGGAGCGGGACAGTGTTGAAGAAACTGGTGTTTGGAGCGGGACAGTGTTGAAGAAACTGGTGTTTGGAGCGGGACAGTGTTGAAGAAACTGGTGTTTGGAGCGTGGAGCGGGACATTGTTGAAGAAACTGGTGTTTGGAGCGGGACAGTGTTGAAGAAACTGGTGTTTGGAGCGTGGAGCGGGACATTGTTGAAGAAACTGGTGTGTGGAGCGGGACAGTGTTGAAGAAACTGGTGTTTGGAGCGTGGAGCGGGACATTGTTGAAGAAACTGGTGTTTGGAGCGGGACAGTGTTGAAGAAACTGGTGTTTGGAGCGTGGAGCGGGACATTGTTGAAGAAACTGGTGTGTGGAGCGGGACAGTGTTGAAGAAACTGGTGTTTGGAGCGTGGAGCGGGACATTGTTGAAGAAACTGGTGTTTGGAGCGGGACAGTGTTGAAGAAACTGGTGTGTGGAGCGTGGAGCGGGACAGTGTTGAAGAAACTGGGTGGCGGACAGTGTTGAAGAAACTGTGTTTGGCGGACAGTGTTGAAGAAACTGGTGTTTGGAGCGGACAGTGTTGAAGAAACTGGTGTTTGGTGGAGCGGGACAGTGTTGAAGAAACTGGTGTGTGGAGCGTGGAGCGGGACAGTGTTGAAGAAACTGGTGTGTGGAGCGTGGAGCGGGACAGTGTTGAAGAAACTGGTGTGTGGAGCGTGGAGCGGGACAGTGTTGAAGAAACTGGTGTGTGGAGCGTGGAGCGGGACAGTGTTGAAGAAACTGGTGTTTGGAACGGGACAGTGTTGAAGAAACTGGTGTTTGGAGCGGGACAGTGTTGAAGAAACTGGTGTTTGGAGCGTGGAGCGGGACAGTGTTGAAGAAACTGGTGTGTGGAGCGTGGAGCGGGACAGTGTTGAAGAAACTGGTGTGTGGAGCGTGGAGCGGGACAGTGTTGAAGAAACTGGTGTTTGGAACGGGACAGTGTTGAAGAAACTGGTGTGTGGGCGTGGACGGGACAGTGTTGAAGAAACTGGTGTTTGGACGGACAGTGTTGAAGAACTGTGTGCGGGACAGTGTTGAAGAAACTGGTGTTGGAGCGTGGAGCGGGACAGTGTTGAAGAAACTGGTGTGTGGAGCGTGGAGCGGGACAGTGTTGAAAAAACTGGTGTGTGGAGCGTGGAGCGGGACAGGGCTGAAATACAGTAGGTCACAATATACTCTGTCTTCAGTAGCAAGTAGTGTTTTTCACTGCTGCTGTGTGTAAGTACAAGTTATTGATATAATTAAGAGAACTAGCTAGTGATTCACACACCTTGTATACTTGTATGTCTTAGCCAGAGACATACACTGTGTATACTGAATTATTCTAAAAGATACTATCATTATTACTTTTATTATTAATATTATTATTACTCTTGTATGAATGGAAATAAATAAACGACCCCAATGGAAATAAGTCACTATGACTTTTCTGGGTTATCCCAGGTTCTCTACACATATGCTGCTATGTATGATGATCTATGTAACTGTATTTGTGTATACCTGAATAAACTTACTAAGAGTTAAACCAGCAAGGGTCGTGTGGCACCACCACCATGGTGATGACACCCCACCATGGTGATGACACACCACCATGGTGATGACACACCACTATGGTGATGACACACCATGGTGATGACACACCACCATGGTGATGACATAAGACTTTAACTTGAAATGCATCCCTAAAGTAATATATATAAGAATAAACATAGCTAATTTCCTTGAAAATTTCCTCCGTCTTAAAGCACAGTATTTTTACAAGGTTTCTTACCTTAAAATACAATGAAACAGTAATGACTTTAGGGAGAAAAATACCTTTCCTTGATTACCTTGTCTTCTCTTACATCACCTTGAGAATTTTGTCCATATAAAGGAACAACTTGAAATCCCCTCAAGGAAGGTTCCTAAACGCTGGTGAGGGGCTCTTGATCTAGCGAATAGGATCTGTGCTCCAGTTCCCTGAATTAAGCCTGAATACCTCTCCCCCCTACAGGCGCTGTATAATCCCTATGGTTTTACCTCTACCCCATGATTATAATAACAACACCTTGAAATATATTGATTTTCCACACACAGTTATAAAATTTGACATCCCTCACACATAATCACATTTCTGGGGACTATCAAGCTATATAACCCCTGTGGTTTAGCGCTTCTATTTGATTATAATAATAATAATGGGGACCATCAAGAACCATAGAATGGTGCGTTGAGTAGTTCATTGCACCATTCGAATTTGGGGTAACTACTAATTTGTGCTGTAGCCTATTCTAGAGGAAGCCCTAGGGGGCATCTAGGGAGCAGCCCTGACCTTCAGTCCCTCACAAGCCTCGGGATGGTTAACGCCACACTACAATCAGTCTTCTGTATGGGTGTCATAAGTGTTCTCATACTTACACACACTCGAAGGAGATCTTTCCAATGCTTGGTAATTTACACAAATTCGTGAATCTGGAGCAACAGGTTAGCTGATGGAAGGAACAGGACTTAAAAGCGTTCTGGACGTTTACGTGAAAAAACTTGTAGTGCACATGACCGGTAAATGAGCATGCCATCTTAGTCATTACTAGTGACTGGCATAGATATTTGCCATTAGCATTATTCGCTTCGTGAGATGTGCCTAGTGATTTGCTGGGTTATTCTTCATCTCAATTGTTGAATGGACGTGAAGCTAGAGGGCAATGTCTTCATCACCCAGTAATTGTAACTCCAACACTGCTTGACAATATCCTTAGTATCCAAGTACAATAAATCCCAACTCTGCTGGAAAGAAACTACTACATAAGACGTACCTACTGAACTCGTAGTGGAATGCTTAACGATATCTTCATCACTACAATAACGGTAACTCAAGATCTGCTGTAAGAAAATCTAAGAAAATGTAAGAATAGCTACTGAACTCTTGCGTGGAATACTTGACGTTATTCCCATCATCCAAACATCAGTGATTCCAGCTGCTATTGATGCTGAACCCATAGTGGAATACTCGATAATATCCTCATCACACACTATACCTGGAGATACCTGGAGAGGGTTTCGGGGGTCAACGCCCCCGTTGGCGATATCCTCATCATCCAACTGAAGTGTTCCAGCTGAGTCACACATTTCGTTTCCTCACATATGTAACACATTATGTGATGGAAAATAACCTAGAAATATGGCTAGATTTTGTTCCCACATAATTTTCAGGCTGAACTGAGTAGCCAGTATATGACAGTTGCATTTTGATCCCAAAATGCAACGGTCAACACAATGTGGATATTCCCACTATGTAACTACCATGAAATTAAGACACATACGCAACATCTGGGTATCTTTATTGTAGGGGTGAGGGACTGATTACCTCATCTTCTGTATATAGTTCTACTGTCTTCAAGTTTTGTCCTAGAATTTGTATTGATAAAGCCACTGGATGGCGAAACGTCTACAATAAAGATACCCAGATGTTGCACATGTGTCTTAATTTCATCTTGTTGGTATTGTATACCATTTATGTCACTACCACAGTGCTACGTAGCAGCACACTGCGGGTGTTGCCACTATGTCACTACCACAGTGCTACGTAGCAGCACACTGCGGGTGTTGCCACTATGTAACTACCACAGTGCTACGTAGCAGCACACTGCGGGTGTTGCCACTATGTCACTACCACAGTGCTACGTAGCAGCACACTGCGGGTGTTGCCACTATGTAACTACCACAGTGCTACGTAGCAGCACACTGCGGGTGTTGCCACTATGTAACTACCACAGTGCTACGTAGCAGCACACTGCGGGTGTTGCCACTATGTAACTACCACAGTGCTACGTAGCAGCACACTGCGGGTGTTGCCACTATGTAACTACCACAGTGCTACGTAGCAGCACACTGCGGGTGTTGCCACTATGTCACTACCACAGTGCTACGTAGCAGCACACTGCGGGTGTGCCACTATGTCACTACCACAGTGCTACGTAGCAGCACAAAAAAAAAAAAAAAAAAAAAAAAAAAAAACGCGGGTGTTGCCACTATGTAACTACCACAGTGCTACGTAGCAGCACACTGCGGTGTTGCCACTATGTCACTACCACAGTGCTACGTGCAGCACACTGCGGTGTTGCCACTATGTAACTACCACAGTGCTACGTAGCAGCACACTGCGGGTGTTGCCACTATGTAACTACCACAGTGCTACGTAGCAGCACACTGCGGGTGTTGCCACTATGTCACTACCACAGTGCTACGTAGCAGCACACTGCGGGTGTTGCCACTATGTAACTACCACAGTGCTACGTAGCAGCACACTGGGGGGGGGGGGGGGGGGGGGGGGGGGGGGGGGGGGGGGGGGGGGGGGGGGGGGGGGGGGGATACCCGTGCTAGATTGATGAAGCCACTGAGGCGAACGTCTACACCATGAGACTACCCAGATGTGCACATGCTTAACACTGGGATGTATCCATTATGTAACTACCACAGTGCTACGTAGCAGCACACTGCGGGTGTTGCCACTATGTCACTACCACAGTGCTACGTAGCAGCACACTGCGGGTGTTGCCACTATGTCACTACCACAGTGCTACGTAGCAGCACACTGCGGGTGTTGCCACTATGTCACTACCACAGTGCTACGTAGCAGCACACTGCGGGTGTTGCCACTATGTAACTACCACAGTGCTACGTAGCAGCACACTGCGGGTGGCTGGACCTGTGAAAACCCATTCATTAGAGAGAACCATTCCCTGGCTGACCCATACCCTGGGCAGACCCATACCCTGGGCAGACCCATACCCTGGGCAGACCCACTACCGGGCAGACCCTATCCTGGGAGACCATACCCTGGGCAGACCCACCCTGGGCAGACCCATACCTGGGCAGACCCTACCCTGGGCAGACCATACCCTGGGCAGCCTGCCACTGGCAGACCCATACCCTGGGCAGACCCTACACCTGGGTAGACCCATACCCTGGGCAGACCCATCGCTAGACAGACAACCTGGGCAGACCCATACCCTGGCAGACCCATACCCTGGACAGACCAATACCCTGGGCAGACCCATACCCTGGGCAGACCCATACCCTGGGCAGACCCATACCCTGGGCAGACCCATACCCTGGGCAGACCCATATCCTGGGCAGATCCATACCCTGGGCAGACCCATTCCCTGGGCAGACCCATACCCTGGGCAGACCCATACCCTGGGCAGACCCATACCCTGGACAGACCCATACCCTGGGCAGACCCATACCCTGGGCAGACCCTTACCCTGGGCAGACCCATACCCTGGGCAGACCCTTAACCTGGGTAGACCCATACCCTGGGCAGACCCTTACCCTAGACAGACCCATACCCTGGGCAGACCCATACCCTGGGCAGACTCATACCCTGGACAGGCCAATACCCTGGGCAGGCCCATTCCCTGGGCAGACCCTTACCCTGGGCAGACCCATACCCTGGGCAGACCCATACCCTGGACAGACCCATACCCTGGACAGACCCATACCCTGGATAGACCCATACCCTGGATAGACCCATACCCTAGGCAGATATATACCCTGGGCAGACCCATACCCTGGGCAGACCCATACCCTGGACAGACCTATACCCTGGACAGACCCATACCCTGGGCAGACCCATACCCTGGGCAGACCCATACCCTGGGCAGACCCTTACCCTGGGCAGACCCATACCCTTGGCCAGACCTTTACCCTGGGTAGACCCATACCCTGGGCAGACCCTTACCCTAGACCCATACCCTGGGCAGACCCATACCCTCGACAGACCTATACCCTGGGCAGACCCTTACCCTAGACAGACCCATACCCTGGGCAGACCCATACCCTGGGCAGACTCATACCCTGGACAGGCCAATACCCTGGGCAGGCCCATTCCCTGGGCAGACCCTTACCCTGGGCAGACCCATACCCTGGGCAGACCCATACCCTGGACAGACCCATACCCTGGACAGACCCATACCCTGGATAGACCCATACCCTGGACAGACCCATACCCTGGGCAGACTCATACCCTGGGCAGACTCATACCTTGGGCAGGCCCATACCCTGGGCAGGCCCATTCCCTGGGCAAACCCATTCCCTGGGCAGGCCCATACTCTGGACAGACCCATACCCTGGGCAGGCCCATACCCTGGGCAGACCCATATCCTGGGCAGATACGTGCCCTTAAATGAATACAATAACACATTTTACCTGTATTCGCTATTTTTGTAAATTTTCATCTATTGAAAATTTTCTTGATTATTACCTCAGAGCAGTGCTCTAAACCCAGATGTTTTCGCTCATTCATGAACAATAACAGTACAAATTCTCTTTTTTTTATATCTTAAAATAAATAAAAGTTATCTCCTAAACGATTTTTTTTGTATTAATGGATAAAATGTAGATTTATTTCGACATTATATTTAATATTGTGGTTTATTCGGTTGTTGCATAAGGTTTATTTTAGTGGATTTTAAAAATATGTATTTGGAATTTGGTGGAGGTATAAGGCGGGACAGTAGCAGGCGTTTGTAATGCCTCACGTGGGTAGTATTGTCCTGGCACAATACCCACGGGGCAGCCACGCACCCTCGCATTCAAATTTTTACCCCAAGTTCCTCTGTTTGTTCCATTTTGTACCATTTTTAGATTCGTATTTTTGCCATCTGAAAATTTTGGGGGCTCAGGCTGAGGAAATATGATCTGTATTTACTGATGCATTAAGGCCCAAGTTGTTCTTCGACTTCGATAGTTTCTTCATGAAGTAGATAAAGGGCATTAATTTCGACTGCTGGCCTCTTTAGCTCGGTAACATAGAGGCTATATTCCCACTTCGTCTTTAGCTATTTCCTCCTAGGCTGGATCATTGTCAAATACTTCAACTGGAAGATAGAGATCAATGACATCTATGGCAGAGTTACTTAAGGGCTAAAATTCTTTAGCTTTGGCCATTTTTCCGATGTGCCTAAAGGTCTTATACTTGAAGTGACAGTGATGCCGATGGCCTTTATAGCTTTTGAACTTTAGGGTTATAATTGCTGTACTCCTACGGGTTTAACGGTTGGGCCCATGCCTCCATTTCACTAGTTTTTACTAATGCAACAATAGGAACCAGAGAAGCAGAGAAAGGAAAGCTATAACGAAATGAAAGATACACGCTACTACACAACCCAGCTATAACGACCTGATGGTCCCTTATAACGAATCCAGTAGACGCATATTCTTGCTAACACACACACACACAACTTAGTAGCGACCAGTGAAGAGGCGGGGAGAGGAACTATGACTCGACTCCTGCATCCACATATAGGTGAGTACACACACACACACACACACAGTAGTGGAGGCAGGTTCCATACATAGCTTTAAGAAGAGGTATGATAAAACTCATGGCGCAGGGAGAGTGATCCAGTAACGGCCAGTGAAGAGGCAGGGCCAGGAGCTATGAATCGACCCCTGCAACAACAACTAGGTGAGTACAACTAGGTGAGTACACACATGAACACTCAGCCAATCAAACACACACCTTTTTATCATCAACTTCTATTATCCAATCAGACGCCAGAAAGGGAGATACTCCATTTTTTATCAATCTCGACCCCGCCCCTTTCCTGTATGTGTTGTAATTATTGGATGGGAGGGTAATGGAACCGTCCCATTGGTGGTTCCAGCAGCTGTTGGTTCCAAGGCAATGGAACAGTGGATGGGAAGGTAATGGAACCGTCCCATTGGTGGTTCCAGCAGCTGTTGATTCCAAGGCAATGGAACAGTGAATGGGAGAGTAATGGAACCGTTCCATTGGTGGTTCCAGCAGCTGTTGGTTCCAAGGCAATGGAACAGTGCTTTATAAAGAAGCTGATTCGTGATTTATGTGAAGGACTGAAGCCTCTTGCAGCTCTTGTGTTACCCCTGTGGGTTTTGCGCTTCTCCTATAAGTACAAAAGTGTTTTCCAGTTTGTTTACACTCTCAGCCTTGTGGTTAGTGGACGGAGGATCGAGCCTCCACTGTTCCTTGGGCTGTGGGGGAGTTTTTTTTCCCAGTTTATCCCCACCTGGACTTGTATTCATCACCATTTCTTTCGCCACCAATCTCACCACCACTCTCATCAACACGCCACCATTGTTATCACCACCACACCATTACAATCGTCACAATAAACACTAACACCATTGTGACACCATCTTCACTGTCACTCGTCACCACCAGTGTCAACACTACCACTGCCAAAATAAACACCACCATCACCACGATAACTATCACCATCAAAACCACCACAGCCATCACCACAACCACCAACCAAACACCAATTTGAAGAATTAAGACACTTATGCAACATATGGGAATCTTTATTGAAGAAACGTTTCGCCACACAGTGGCTTCATCAGTCCAATACAAAGAAAGTTGTTAGGAGAGGAAGAGTTTGAGGTAATTAGTCCCTCAGCCTGGAGTCGATGTGTTCAGTCCATCAATCTTGTAGAAAGTACAGCATAGGGCCGTAGAAGTGGCTTATATACTGTAGTCAGGTGAGTGGAAGCAGGAGGAGGCGGGGTCATAGTGGAACCATCCACTAGTGTAAGATCTTCGTCCAAAGGTTGGACAAGTCTTTAAGAATTCTTTGTATCAAGATCCCATGATGTTGCAGTGTCTGACATATGTGATAAATAGTTTTGAAAACCGACAAGTTGCAACATCATGGGATCTGGATTCAAAGAATTCTTAAAGACTTGTCCAACCTTCAGACGAAGACCTGTTTACACTAGTGGATGGTTCCACTGTGATCCCGCCTCCTCCTGCTTCCACTCACCTGACTACAGTATATAAGCCACTTCTCCGGCCATATTCTGTACTTCTTACAAGATTGATGGACTGAACACATCGACTCCAGGCTGAGGACTGATTACCTCAAACTCCTCTTCTCCTAACAACTTTCTGCTTTGTACTGGACTGATGAAGCCACTGTGTGGCGAAACGTTTCCTCAAAAAAGATTCCCATATGTTGCATAAGTGTCTCAATATTCAACTTGTCGGTTTTCAAAACCATTTATCACAAACACCAATTTCCTCCATAACTACAAAGGACAACCACCAGAGCCCCTCACCCTTCCCAACCATCACTTATTTCTCTCACCCAACCCTTCCTTCCTCAACCCTTCCTTCCCCAAGCCTTCCTTCCCCAAGCCTTCCTTCCCCAAGCCTTCCTTCCCCAAGCCTTCCTTCCCCAAGCCTTCCTTCCCCAAGCCTTCCTTCCCCAAGCCTTCCTTCCCCAAGCCTTCCTTCCCCAAGCCATCCTTCCCCAAGCCTTCCTTCCCCAAGCCTTCCTTCCCCAAGCCATCCTTCCCCAAGCCATCCTTCCCCAAGCCATCCTTCCCCAAGCCTTCCTTCCCCAAGCCTTCCTTCCCCAAGCCATCCTTCCCCAAGCCATCCTTCCCCAAGCCTTCCTTCCCCAAGCCATCCTTCCCCAAGCCTTCCTTCCCCAAGCCTTCTTCCCCAAGCCTTCCTTCCCCAAGCCTTCCTTCCCCAAGCCTTCCTTCCCCAAGCCATCCTTCCCCAAGCCATCCTTCCTCAAGCCTTCCTTCCCCAAGCCTTCCTTCCCCAAGCCTTCCTTCCCCAAGCCTTCCTCCCCAGAACAGAACTTCCCATAGTTGCTTCTAATCTTTAAAATTTCCAAAAGAACTTTTTCCCAGAGAGACGACTTAAATAATATGCCGAAATTCGGTGAGGTTCTTAGAAGGAGCACCAACTTAGAGACGGTGTTCCACATGGCTGGAGCTCGGGTTCCTAAGAGCTTTGAGGAGGTTTCTCAAGCCTTTAGAGGATTCATTGGAGTTTCAGTGAAGCTTCTCAAGGAATCTTAGATGTGAAGCCAATTTTTCAAAGGCTTATTGAGGTTCTTTGGAGCCTGAGCGAGGTTCACTGGATCTTCAGGGAAGCTTCTCAATGATCCTTGGAGTTGAAGACAGGTTTTACAATTCTTGGCGAGGTTTCTTAGACACTTAGCTAGGTTACACGGTGTTAGCGAGGATTACCAAGGCATTAGCAAGATTCCTTGAAGTTTAAATAATGATCCTTGAAGCCTCAGCAATATTTCTCAGGGCTTCAGTGAAGTTCCTTGAAGATTTAGTGAGAATTATCGAGGATTCACCGAGATTCCTCAGTCATTTTTTGAGGATTCTCGAGTCCTTAACCGAGTCTTTTATTCTCTCTATTTTGTTCCAATTGAATCGGATCGTCCAGGGTTGTTTTTTCTAGTTCAAGATTCTCGTTAATTCATGGATGTTCTCCACCGTACAGGGTTGTTCTTGACAGTACAGGGTTGTTCTTGGCAGTTCATGGTTATTGACAGTTCATGGTTGTTCTGGGCAGTTCAGGGTTGTTTTTGACAGTTCAGGGTTGTTCTTGGTAGTTCAGAGCTGCCAACGGACATTTACCACCATTTAACAACCATCGCTACCACTATCACCACCATAGCTACCACCACCACTATCACCACCACCCATTATCACTATCTTCACACACACACACATCGGTGCCAGAAGTTGTGAATCAACCCCTGCAACCACAATTAGGTACGTACACACACACACATCGGGGCCAGGAGCTATGAATCGACCCCTGCAACCACAATTAGGTAGGTACATACACACACACACACAAAACACACACACACACAAACACGCACAAAGTGTTGGGTGCAGGAACATTAGCAGACAGTGAGGGAACTGAAGGAGGGAAAGGAGCAAAGAATCCCCTTGAGGAAATGAGGAAATGATATCAGGCCCCCAGGACGTCTGGTAGATAAGGAAAACAACAAAGGAGATACTTAAATCGGACCAAGAGATATGGAGGGAAAAGAAATGGGATGAGGAAAGGGAGAGGTCGCTTATTATTCATGGGCTCCATGAGGCAAGAGGGAAGGCCTACGACGAAAGAAGACAGGGAGAAGGTAAAAGAGATTGAAAGCATCATCGTTGTAACAGGAGAGGACATGACTCAAGTGACAAATTTTCAGAGACTTGGGCGGTACTCGAGAAAAAAAAACCGCCCAATTAAATTGACATTAAAAAACAGAAATGTTACAAAACAAGATCCTGCAGAGGAAGCCAAAATACCAGTGAGTGTACCTTGATCACGACAGAACACACAAAGAATAGAAACTGAGAGAGACAGGGAAGCACAGGGGAGGTGGAAGAACAAACACATCTTACCACAGAATCATCCACAGGATTTCTTTAACCCCTACTAACCCACACCAACCAGACATAATAACCAGAAAAAACTACACTCCACACCCACAGTCCCCACCCCTACAGCGCTAATACCACCAAAACACCAGCCTACCATATTATCCTGCCCTGTCTACCACATCCTCTGCCTTCACCAAACCTCTCACCCACCTGAATACAATTCTGGAAAGGAAGCTGAAGGTATGTTATATCTACATATATGGAATAACAATAAGAGTGACAAGTGGCGGGAAAAAAACACTGAGGTACCCCTGGACATCAGAGCACTCAGACAAAGCTGACGTGGGTGATAACAGATGCGATATTCCCATCTGGATATCAAATCCTGGTTAAAGACAGGTAAAACATAAACAAGAGACTAAGTAGTTTGGACGTGACTTCCCTCTTCACTACAGTACCCAGCACACAAGCCATTGACGTTCTACGACGTAAAGTCAATCAGGACCTTAATCTTCTTCTACCTCCCGGAGATTTTGTTGACTTGATTGAACTCTGCATTAATTTCATATGATTTTCTTTCAATAACAAGCTCTACAAACAAACCTATGGTATGAGAATAGGGTCCCCCATCAGCGCCGTCTTAGCCAACTTGTATATGGAGCACCTGGAAGCTGAACACTTCGCCAACATCATCCCCACCAGCGTCACTTGGTTACGTTACGTGGACGACGTCCCCATAATAACTTCCAAACGTTTTGATGTGCGGAATCTTCAGGCAAGGCTCAACGCAGTTGAACCGGCGATCCAGTTTACACTAGAAGAAGAGTCCAATGACAAGCTACCTTTTCTAGACGTCCTCATCCACAAAGTAGATAATCTAAGATTTCAAGTTTACCAGAAACCTACCAACAAAAATGATCTCATATACTTCTATTCACTTAATATACTAAGTCCATTAGAGGCATCATCATCGGATTTTTCCTAAGAACATAATACCGAATTTTTAGTCCTGAGTTTCTTGACGAGGAATGTACATACTTACACCAAACCTTCACTGATTTACATTTTCCTTCCTTTTTCATCAAAGATTGCAAGAAAAAAGCCCTTCAGATCATTAATTCTCCACGCGTCAACACCACTCCAAACAAAGTTATAATCCTTCCCAACAACCAGATTGCATTCAACGTTTCTAAGGTACTAGCACAAACTGACACTAGACTCGCCATCGCATCCCGCACTTCCATAAACCAGTCAATGCAGGGGTTTACACTATACCCTGTGGAGGCTGTGACAGAATATATGTAGGTGAAGCAGCTAGAAACCTCGAAACACGCCTCATTGAACACAATGCATGTAGGAACGATAACTTGAACAACGCCTGCGTACAACACCGGAATTCCACCAATCATCTCATGAAATTCGGTGATCGAAGAACCTAATTTCCGCAGACGTAAAAGCCTTGAATCATCATTCATCTCTGTTTCTAACACAAACAAAACAAAGGCAGCTTCGTTATCTCTGAAGTCTTAGCGAGAATTCTCCTGAAAACAATAAACCCTACCATCACCTAATTGCTACTACATAAAAGGACATGCCCAGTGTGGACCAACAGGCCTGGTTCAGTGTTCCTCATTTCTTATATAATATAAGAGGGACACTGAAACAGGCCTTCCTAAATCCATCCATATGTATTTGTCCAACCTATTTTTATGCTACTCAAGCCATAGCATTTGTAACCTTTTTACTCATGTACCTTGTTACAGACCGGGCCGCGGGGGCGTTGACCCCCGGAACTCTCTCCAGGTAAACCAGCTGACTTTTCCACCATATGTATAACTACTACTACTACAGGTACCTCCACTAGTACTACACCTCACTCAGAGCCTATATCTATACCCTCTGTGTCCATGTATTGTTTGTAACGGCTTGATAAAGCTCCTGGTGAGCGAAACGTTGCCACAATAAAATATCACATTAGTTGCACTTGTGTCCCTTTACTTAACATATTGTCGGTAATTCTACTAATATTAATACAATCTTCTCTTCGTCCTGCTGGGAGCTGGGAGCCGAGTGCTGGGAGCCGAGTGCTGGGAGCCGAGTGCTGGGAGCCGAGTGCTGGGAGCCGAGTGCTGGGAGCCGAGTGCTGGGAGCCGAGTGCTGGGAGCCGAGTGCTGGGAGGTGGGAGCCGAGTGCTGGGAGCTGGGAGCTAGGCGCTGAGACCCTCAACATCGCCGACTTTCTTTTCACAAAACTGTTGACCAGACCCACAGCCTATTTTTACTCATGTGAAAAATTCGTTTTGAATTCCCAGGACTCAGCCCTGTGTGTGTGTGTGTGTGTGTGTGTGTGTGACGTCACTCAGCACTGCTTGTGAGGGCAAAGCTCTAGCTCTTGGCACGGCAATAGCCTAAAACAACTAGAACGACTTTTCTATTTTAGAGGGAATTTAATTTTTTTAATAATAATATAGCGCATATAAGCTATATTTATTTTGAAATAGACATGGTAGACTGAAGTATACCATGAAACTATATATTTCAATATACCATGAAATGGTATACCCCAGAACACTTTGAAAAATAAGTCAAATTTCAGATTATACTCTTACTGAGAAAGCGTTTCACTCTGTATAGAGCTTTAATAAGTTTTATCATAGAGGTTTAACAAGTCACTTTTCCCACTCTGTAGAGGTTTATTAATTCTTGCTTCTCTGCGTAGAGCTCCATCAAGCTCTTATTTCATTCTGTAAACAGATTTTTATCAGATTGTTTCTGTGTAGAGCTTTATCTTCTCACATTTCGCACTGTTGAGCTTTTCAAGTCATGTTTCAGTCTGTTCAGAGCTTTATCAAGTCGTATATCACTTGGCATAGAGCTTTATAAGTCACAATTCGCTAGTTCACAACTCTCGTTTCCTTCTGAGCTCAGCTTTATCACGTTATGTTTTACTCTGTTTAGAGCTTCGTCAACTTGCATTTCAATCTGAGTGCCGCTTTATCATTCAAGCTTCACTCTGCGTAGAGCTTTATAAAAAATCACATTTCAGTCTCTGTAGAGCTTTATTAAGTCACGATAAAACTCTAGACAGAGAGAGACATTGTTCCAACACTAGTTTGTTCTGTCTCTGCCTCTTTTTTTTTTACAAGGGAGAAGACACAGAAGAAATCGAAGGGATATTGGTGTCAGGTTATCTAATAGAAATGTTCCTCGGGAGGTATTCTTGGACCTATATTGTTTAATGTATTATTTAGTGCTTATAGATAATTTAACTAATTTTTCAGTTAGCAAGGTTTCAAAAATTTTATGCACCGATTTATCTAAAGTTGGACGTGCCTAGCATGGGCCAGTAGAAGATTGAGACACTTGTGCAACATATGGGAATCTTTATTAAGGAAACGTTTCGCCACACAGTGGCTTCATCAGTCCAATACAAAGCAGAAAGGTGGAGTTAAAGAGAGGAGGAGTTTGAGGTAATCAGTCCCTCAGCCTGGAATCGCCCATATGCTGTACTTTCTACAAGTGATGGACTGAACACATCGATTCCAGGCTGAGGGACTGATTACCTCAAACTCCTCTTCTTAACCCCCCACCCCTTTTCTGCTTTGTATTGGACTGATGAAGTCACTGTGTGGCGAAACGTTTTCTTAATAAATATTCAAATATGTTGCACAAGTGTCTCAATCTTCAACTTGTCGGTTTTCAAAACCATTTATCACATAGGCCAGTAGGCCTGCTCAGTGTTTCTTCTTTTGTTCTAAACAGGAATCTATTGGCAAGGTTGCAACTTCTCTCGTTGCCACCTCCTTAGATAAGAATTATTGCAACCATGTTGAGTTAGGCTCAAGAATTAACTACTGGGAGTCAACATTACAAACTAAATTGGAAAAGGACAAAACGCAAACAGTTGGATATTAGATTGGAAATGTTTCGGTCGTGAAGCCTTGGCCACTGCAAATGTACGTGTGGGTAAGATGACTAGTGAATCAATATTTAGGAAAGACTGACTTGTCAGTTAGAAATAGGATTAGTGGTGAGTCACTTGATGGATGTATCTAGTAATGGGAGAGGCGACGTTAATTATATTATCACGTGTGCTACTGTAGTGGCAATATTGTAAACTGCTGTTTATCGCAGTGTTTGTAACAGCACTCAGGTGGACTTGCAAACACTGACGTCTCCGTGTTGATCATCTGTGTGCCTGAGCAACTGTTCAGCGTCTCCGTGTTCCTGTGTGGAGTATACACACACAACTTATGTCGACCCAGATCTTATATTTGAGGACAAATTTCTACCTAATTCTCTTGCATACTTCTCTTCGGAATGATCCTAATAACATCAGGGATGAAAATTTGCTGATGAGTAGTTGGCCACTTTCAAAGGAGTTCCTAATGGATATAAACACTGCAGATGCCTCCTTGATATTGCTCCTAGTCAGTACACGATTCTTATTGCCTTCACTCTTTGTCTGCAGTTGTGTATCAAGACTGCAGGATCCTGAAGTCCCATGACGTGCTTGTAAACTGTGGTTCCTCGCCGCCTCCAGGAAACGAAGGACTTCAGTACTTTTAAAAATACACATGAACGAACACTACGACATATTTAAAAAAATCGCTCATTTAATTTGGTTACTTGCATCATTTGCAAGGGAAGTTGCATAGTTCCAGGACCGCCAAACTTTTTCTGAATAAAAATATCCTAGTGTTTGCTCACGTGGCTTAAATCAGATGCTGAAATTCATTACCAAGATTTATACCACACTGACTGAAATATATGACTACGCTTCTTCTGGTTCGTGTATCGTGGTGAGAGAAGTTTGGGGTTCCAGTACACTTTAAATAAGAGTAAGTCGCAATTCCTTTGGTACAGGAAATTCACCACACAGATTAAGGGAACTCTTCGCAAAAACACCTATCCACGCTACTCCGATCTATCCTAAACATTCCTCGCCCTGTAGATAAATTCTTCTGAGAATCGACAGGTTAGGTTAGGTAAGGCTCGTCAGGAAACAGGACAAGTGTTTCCTGACGCGGGTTTTAGATGACCCGCCGCTGGAGCTTTTGTTCATCTGACCGAGGCCTTCCGCTGGCTTACTGGTCCACCCCTTTAAAAATTATGGTCATAGTTATAACCATTTTTTTTTTTTTGGTTCAGAGAATCGACAGGATGATGAATTAGAGACTTGTGAAACGCTTCGGTACCTTTGTGAAAACGTTTCCCCAACTAGTGACTTCCTCAGTCCCATACAGAGAAGCCACTGGTTGGCGAAACGTTTCCACGAGTGTGTAATTCAAAATTCCTTCCCCTCCCCCATTAATCCCTCAGTTCTCCCACCTTTCACACCCACCCAAATATCCAACCCACCGCACAAAGCCCCACTCACAAAAGCAGCAGCTCAAAAAAGAATCCACGTGCTCAACATTTTCCTGGGTCGTGGGTTACCGAGGAGGATATCAAGTTGATATAAGGGCGCGTGGCACAACACTGACCACTTAAAAAAGAACTGCGGGAGGGTAGGCGAGGGGTGGTTGTCTATATTGTGTTTGGTGGTGAAGTTGGTAAGAGCTGTACTCGCCTATTTGTGGTTGCAGGGGCTGAGACTCAGCTCCTGGCCCCGCCTCTTCACTGATCGCTATGAGAGATTAGGTGCGTGGGGATGATAGTGATGGAGGGGGAGGGGAAGAAGGAAGAAGAAAAGGAAGAGGATGAGGAGGAGAAGGAAGAGAGGGAGACGGGAGGTAAAGGGAGATGGAATAGGAGGAGACACATCTCGTCTGCCTTAGTCACGTGGTCACTCACGTCAAAGTGACGTACTCTTTACCTCGCACAAGTACCACTAAATCTCTGCACATTTGAGTCATAATAGCGTCGGTATGCGATCCGTCGGTATGCGAAACGTTTCGGGATAAAGATACCTAACTGTTGCACATGTGTCTTATCAACTCGGCACACTAGTTTTTGGAATGTAATTTGTTTAATTCATTATACAACACATTCAATAGCTGTATTTCATCCCCACAACACACCGGGCAGATGTTCCATTATTTACAATATAAATTTTCTGAAAATTCTCTCTTCAGGTAAGCAGAAAGGAAGTAAACAAAAAAAATATCCAGTATAATTATTAAATGGTATTGTCTTCATTGACAATTGAAATAAATTTGTTAAATTTATCCATAAAGGATTTTTCACTATTCGTGAAGAATTCAGGAAGTCTCATCGGGAGGGAGGGAGGGAGGGAGGGACAGAGAGAGGGAAGGAGGGAACATGGGTAGGGGGAGGGGAAGAACAAGGACAGTCTCTCCTTAATTTAAGGAATAAAAAATTTAGCGTTAAAACATGAGAAACGGATCCTGGTTTCAGACGCGTGCTGGCAGGTGCGTGGATAAGTCGTGGTGGTAGGATAGCTAGGAGTGTTCTTACGGTGCCCCGTGGCTTTACACGGTGAGGGTCCGGGTTCGATTCCCGGCGAAGGGGTGGAAACATCGGACGTGTTTCCTTACACCGGTTGTCTATGTTCGCCCATCAGTAAAATGGATACCTGGGTGTTAGTGGACTGGTGTGGGTCGCATCCTGGGAACAAAACTGACCTAATTTGCGGGAAATGCTCAGCATAACAAGGGGCTTTCTATATAGTAGTATGTCATTGATGTCAGCTATGGTCTGTATTCCTTGTACATGTACTTGTAGTAAATAAAGATTATTATTATTATATTATTATTAATATATGGGCATGGCGTGGTGATAATCATAATAATTACAAATAACCCGCACGTAGGAGAGAGGAGCTTACGACGACGTTTCGATCTGACTTGGACCATTTACAAAGTGACTTTGTAAATTGTCCAAGTCGGAGCGAAACGTCGTGGTAAGCTCCTCTCTCCTATGTGAGGGTTATTTGTGTATTGTTTCAGTCACGGTATTGTGCCTTTTTATTCTTTAATCTTTATTTTTACAAGTACATGACACAACTTATACAGACCATAGCTGACATCAGTGACATACTATATACAAAGCCCCTTATTATGCAGAGCATTTCGGGTAACTTAAGATAATTTTGTCCCCAGGATGCGACCCATACCAGTCGGCTAACACCCAGGTACCTACTTACTGCCAGCTGAACAGGGACAGCAGGTGTCCTGACTATGGAGCTGAACTCTTCTCCAGGCTGAGGGACTGACCACCTCAAATACTTTTTCTCCAAGGTTGATGGATTGATATCATCATCATTTCATTGCTACAGCTCTCTTTGTATTTGACTGAAGAAGCTACTGTGTAGGCGAAACGCTTCATCAATAAAGATACTCAACTGTTGCACATGTATCTAAATCTTCAACTTATCAATATTTTATACCATTTTCAACAATTCAGCTGTGGATTCAGTAGATATGGCAGCATCAAAGATGGAAATGTCAAATATTCCTCTATGGGACCATTAACTATGGCAGCATAAAAAAATCCTTTCAGCAGTTCTTGATTTACCATTACTGGAGTTAAAATAACTTGGGTTTTAATAATATCACCAATCATTCCACTGTGAGTTTTGTAGTAGTTGCAGCGTCAAAACTTTCCCGACAGTCGAGCTAAAGTTACTGTTACTTGGGTGATGGTGATATCGTTAGGCATTCCATTGTCAGTTCAGTTACTACGGCAGCGTCAAAGATTTCCTTCCAGAACTGGAGTTACTGTTACTTGGGTGATGAGTATATCATCAATCATCTCATTATAGCCTCAAAGTTTTCTTTCATCAGAAGTCAAGTTACTTTTATACAGATAATGAGGATATGGTTACGCATTCCATTATGGGTTCAGTATCCATGGCAGCTTCTAAAGTCTCCTTACAGTCAAGCAGGAGTTACTTGTGTATCATAAGTGGTTATAACTATGACCATAATTTTTAAAGGAGTGGACCGGTAAGCCAGTGGAAGGCCTCGGTCATATGACAAAAAGCTCGAACGGCGGGTCATCTGACTAAGACCCGCGTCAGGAGACGTCTTGTTTCCTGACAAACCTTACCTAACCTAACCTATTGTTTGAGTGATAAAGATGTAATCAGACATTCCACTGTGGGTTTAGCTACGTCTGCTTCTAAAGTTACGGTTAAACATTCCAGTATGGACTAAGTCCCAACTGCATCTTCAAAGTTTTTATTAAACTTGTGCTGAAGTTACTATTAGGTAATGATTATTGCCTCAAGTATTCCACTATTGATTCAATTCTTGGAAATTATAACCTCTAAGGATGGTCCGTCACCCACACTCATGAAGTGAAGATATTAAGATATCAATTAATATGCAATTAATTTTCTGTCCTCTGGTGTTTGTGAGGTGGAAAGAGAAGATTAAAGTAGTAGCAATAGTGGTGGAAGTTAGTGATGGTTGTAGTGTTTAACGGAGTGGTAGTGGAGGTGGTAGAGTAGTGGAAGTGTTTATTACTCAACAGCTGGTTAACGTTTACAAAGACGGCATTAACATGTTTACTCCCACGTAGCTCCGCCTTCCTAGCCACTCCTACAACTCATCCGATTCAACGAAAACTGACTCCGAACTCCTTTTGATAACTGATAACCCAAATCCGCAACAAATTCCCCAATATTTCTATTCCAATCTATTAACTATAAAAAATATTCGAAGTACCGATAACCTGTCCACAGATTATAACTTCAAACAAAGTAGAAATATTTAAAATAGTTGGTCACTATTCTACATTGCTAACAAGAAATCGGACATCTAGGGGCGGAGCAAGCTTTATTTATTGGACCAATAATAGGCACGCTAGGTGGACCAATAGCATGCCAGGAAGCAGGAACCGCGAGGTTGCCCAAGGTTTCATGTAAACAATGGGTTATTATGCAGAATAATGGCTGTAATTAGGGAAGCTGAAGGTGTCTTAGAGAACTGTGATGTGGGAAGAACAGTGCTTGTATACTGTGCTGCAACCTCGAGTGTTACCTCCCACTGTCTCTCTTCTCCCTCTCCACTATATCTCCCCACTGTTTCTCTTCTCCCTCTCCACTATGTCTCCGCACTGTCTCTCTTCTCCCTCTCCACTATGTCTCCCCACTCTCTCTCTTCTCCCTCTCCACTATGTCTCCGCACTGTCTCTCTTCTCCCTCTCCACTATATCTCCCCACTGTTTCTCTTCTCCCTCTCCACTATGTATCCGCACTGTCTCTCTTCTCCCTCTCCACTATGTCTCCCGACTGTTTCTCTTCTCCCTCTCCACTATGTCTCCCCACTGTTTCTCTTCTCCCTCTCCACTGTCTCCCCACTGTTTCTCTTCTCCCTCTCCACTGTCTCCCCACTGTTTCTCTCCTCCCTCTCCACTGTCTCCCCACTGTCTCTCTTCTCCCTCTCCTACCATGTCTTCACTAACCTATTGTTTCTCCTTCCACTCTCTTACCTTTCTACAACTCCTCCCCTACCTACTATGTCTCCCCTCTCAACCATGGCTTTTTTTCCCCGCCATGCCACCCCCCTACCCATCCTCACTGAACCCAAACTCAGACGTCAGAGATGTCTGGAAGCCTCACTAATCGCCGTCACCGAAACCGTGGAACAAAATGCTGGAATCCACAAAATTTAAAAAAAAGGAAACAGTCAAATATGATACCCAGGCTAAGCCCTACCTACTTCACAACACAGGAATCACTAGACCTGATGGACTACCTGGCGGTATCTCGGAACCTCACTCTCACTTTCTTCAGGTCATCGTCTTTCATACGTCACTTTCCAGCCAATACACAATTCTCGACCTGTGAATGTTTCTAGTGTTCAACGTCCCAGAACCTAAACATTTTCTATTATGTTCGTTCTTGACCTTATTCAGGTTTTTTTTTTTAACCACTTGTCAGTATTAATTACTAAAGTTTATACCATAATGTCTAAGTTTAATATAATTTGCGTACTATGGAAGTCAGATTTATTGGCTGGTGTCAGGTAGACACCTGATATTTTATACCACCGTAAGAATATTCTTATTATTTTTATTAATATTTTTATTATTAAATACTATATTATATTGTGTTAATGTAATTCTGTATACAGGAAAATATTTAGTGTGATACAGTGTGTTTCACTACTGCAAGATGAACTAGAATTAATGTGATCCACGTTCGCTGTCATGTGATGCTATGATATGTCATGTTAGGCAGTGTGCGGTCACGTGATCACGTAGCATAGACAATGTCTTGAATACTGACGGTAAGGCAGAGAGGTGGTCGTAATAGAGAGAACCTTAATTTTTAACCTTAATTTTTAAAGGGGTTGAGTGGTAAGCCAGTGGAAGGCCTCGGTCAGATGCCCAAAAGCTCTAGTGGCTGGTCATAATATGGCAAAGACCCGCGTCAGGAAACACTTGTCCTGTAACCTAACCTAACCTAACCTCTGCTGAGATGGCAGGTGTTCCCATGCTTGGGTTGACCACTCTTTAAGGTCATTCCTGTGATTTCTGTTCTTGTCTTAAAATGCTTCGGACATCTGAAAACGAAACTTGTTTGACAATTGACCGACTTATCTGATATATTTCGTCCATTTCCGGCAGATTTCCTGTATAACAGAATGTCACTGAATATTCTGCCTGGTTTCTTTCTTATCTCAGGTGGCATCCTGGGGGTTGTATTGTATTGCCCTCTGGCATGGTGGATAATTGTTGGATAATTGTTGGTTGCTAGTGGATTACTTCCCTCTTGGAATCCTGGTGGATATCTATTATGGTAGACGCTTCTCTTTTCGCCTATACGTATTTCTAAAGTTTGTGGGTGAGGCATTGAAACATAATCTTTAATATTATTATTATTAATATTATAATTATTATTATTATTAATATTATATTTATTGTAATATTTTAATTCTGCTTTACGCATTTTTAATTGAAATTTATTTTTATAATAAACATTCTTTAATTTTTAAGTCTCTCTTAAGTGAATTATCAATGAGTCATTAGTTTTACGGCCAATTAAACAATCCTGCTTGAGTGGGAAAGTTTTGGTTAATCAGGTTGTTAGTGTTGGCAATTAATTTAATGACAGAAATTACATCAGCCTCTTCCATATTTCTAACACTATCATGATTGTAGTGAAATACTTAAAAGGTTTGATAATGATTCACTGAGTACCATCTTGCACTCCTAGGGGCTTATTTTCCTTTAATCAGTGATCTTATTTAAGTACCATATTCCTAGTGACTCGTATTACATAATTTACTTAGGTCCATTATACTAATTACTGTAAGTAACGTTCGTGTTTTTCTTAGGTCCATTATACTAATTACTGTAAGTAACGTTCGTGTTTTTCTTAGGTCTATTATACTAATTACTGTAAGTAACGTTCGTGTTTTACTTAGGTCCATTATACTAATTACTGTAAGTAACGTTCGTGTTTTTCTTAGGTTCATTATACTAATTACTGTAAGTAACGTTCGTGTTTTACTTAGGTCCATTATACTAATTACTGTAAGTAACGTTCGTGTTTTTCTTAGGTCCATTATACTAATTACTGTAAGTAACGTTCGTGTTTTTCTTAGGTCTCATTATACTAATTACTGTAAGTAACGTTCGTGTTTTCTTAGGTCCATTATACTAATTACTGTAAGTAACGTTCGTGTTTTTCTTAGGTCCATTATACTAATTACTGTAAGTAACGTTCGTGTTTTTCTTAGGTCCATTATACTAATTACTGTAAGTAACGTTCGTGTTTTTCTTAGGTCCATTATACTAATTACTGTAAGTAACGTTCGTGTTTTTCTTAGGTCCATTATACTAATTACTGTAAGTAACGTTCGTGTTTTTCTTAGGTCCATTATACTAATTACTGTAAGTAACGTTCGTGTTTTTCTTAGGTTCATTATACTAATTACTGTAAGTAACGTTCGTGTTTTTCTTAGGTCCATTATACTAATTACTGTAAGTAACGTTCGTGTTTTTCTTAGGTTCATTATACTAATTACTGTAAGTACTAGGATAACGTTCCTGTTTTCTCGTGTGAAGACAGATAGGAAATAAATGCTAAAAATGAGCACGTATATTTCTTACTGTCAGTAAGTAACCTGTCCAGAATTAGCTTAAAGTGATTCTAACTGTTTTTTTTTTTTTAATCTTTTTTTTCTGTATATTGGAAAAAAAATATTGAATTTGTCTTTGTTTTCTTTGCAGTCTTAATTTTCCTTCCCCCCTTTTTTAAATCTCTCTCTTAATATGAATAAATTTATTAATGAGATGACTCCTCTAGTGAAACTTTTTATAAATTCTTCTCCCCTAAAAGATGTTGAAGTTTCTTGTACAGTCACTGTGGATCATTTCTATTCGTTCTTATTTTCTGTTGGGTAAACAGGAGCGAACAGTATTTAGAAAACTGTTACCCGTTCTGTGTTCCACAGAACGGAAATCTGGGACCACAGGACGGAAATCTGAGACCACAGAACGGAAATCTGAGACCTCTACTGTTATGTTCACTCTTAGTCAGTTCTTCCATTCAATTTTAAATGTATTCATTCTATTTGCGTTGTAAGTTCCTCCGTAATCTCCAGATTTTTGACAATGGTTTTCCAGATCAAGGAGGTTATTTCCCCTCGTTGGTTGTATCATAAACTGTTTTAAAAAAACTATTCCTGGATTACCTTCAGGGAGTCGTTTGACTCGACATTCCCAGTCATATTTGAAGAAAGTTAAAAAAAAAAAAAACTAGAATTACTACGTTTTCTGCTTCGAGGTCTTAAAAATCTCCTCCCTAAGAGGTCATCCTTGGTTCCTAACTAAATTCAGGGGTCGGTATATCACACCTAAAACCAATTTTTCGCATCTCTTTACAAATTCTATGTAGAGTGAGTGTTACTTCAGTCTTTATATGATTTTTATGCAACAAGTCAATTTTTTTTCGGACGTACAGCGCCATCTGCCTCTTCCCGCAACTTTTTATCAATATGGAATAAATTAAACCCGGAATCTTCATATTAAACTACATCTCAGTTAATGTAAAAACGTCAATGTTACCTCCACATGCAACCGACCTCAATTCATTTTTTTTTATTTCTAGCACATTGACTATTTGTACAACATATAAGATAATTTTCTTGCTGTATATTTTCCCTATCCCTCTTTGTCTTTCCACACTTGTTTATATTATCTTAACTCATTGTTACTTGATTACTTTTATTTCTGAATTCAGTATGACAATATTGATAATTTATGCAGCCTAAATTAATAGTTAAACATTCCATTTTTTTTTCTTTCAAAAACCTTTATGTACATATTTCTAACAGCACCTCCATTGAACTAACCAACGCTGCCACACCTGTTTTTGAAAAATGAAGCCCATTCCTGGCATACACGTCTTTCCTGCCATAGATTTACAATTATTGTCAAGCCAGCAATTACTACTAATTGCTCTGGACATCCATTCATTTTTGGACCCCCTTCCCCGTTGGGAAAAAATGCTACATAAAACAGGTATCCCTAACTTGTTCTTAAATACGGTTTTCATTGTTCTGAACCCACTAATGAAGTCCTCACTTGCCAACATCAGGAAAACACACCATCTGCCTCTATCAGTCTTTGTACATGAATGGTAGACAGTAATTCAGGTAATTCCTAAAATGAGCAACATTCTTTTATTGGTGAACTTCGGTGTGTTATCTTCCCTTACCATTGACACTTTCTGTTATGTTGATCGTTCTGCATTCATCTTGTTAGTGGCTTCCAGCTCTCCCTCCTTCCTTTAGGCCTTGAGCTTCTGTCCTTTCATTTCCTCTCCACTCTGTCCAGCTTCGTCTGTTATCCTCGGAATGTTCACAAGACGACTGTTCCTTATTCTCTTGTTTATTCTCGGTCAGTTTCAAAATCTCTTTCTTAGCTTCCTTCAGCTCCAGAAAAGACATCGTTGGTTTAGTTCATAGAGATCTCACAAGGCACGTCATCACAAGCTACACGTCCTCACAAGCTACACGTCCTCACAAGACACGTCCTCACAAGCTACACGTCCTCACAAGGTACAAGTCCTCACAAGCTACACGTCCTCACAAGGTACAAGTCCTCACAAGCTACACGTCCTCACAAGCTACACGTCCTCACAAGCTACACGTCCTCACAAGCTACACGTCCTCACAAGCTACACGTCCTCACAAGCTACACGTCCTCACAAGCTACACGTCCTCACAAGCTACACGTCCTCACAAGCTACACGTCCTCACAAGCTACACGTCCTCACAAGCTACACGTCAGCTCACCATACATGTAGCTTGTGAGGACGTGTTGTCTACCAACTGAACTTGGTAGACAGCGACCTGGAGGCTTGGTCTGAGACTTGTTCACGCAACACGTATTCATTTCAACACCTGTTCACCCAACACCGGCCCCCACAAACAACTGACCACACAACTCAATATTCCACTTTCTTCCATTACTCATTTTTTTCCCCTCCTGCTTTATACCTCCAGCAAGTTATTTCATCATTTTGTACCTCTTGCTGGATAATTTAATACCAAGTTCCACCTTCAAGAATTTTCCTTAGCTATATTGAGAGAGCTTGGTCAGGCACCAGTTTTTTTCTGGGGACACCTTGCAAGATTTCTGAAACTCACTGCAGGGTTCCTGCCGTTGTGGATCTATTTTGTGTCGTGATGCAAGAATTATGCTGTTGTTGATGTATTCTGTATTTTGTTGCAAGGTTGCTGTAGATGTGGTTATGTTCTGTATCGTGTAGACTTTTCTGTTACTCTTATCACCTTGTCTGGGATTATTCATTTCCTTCGTTTATACATGCCCAAAAATTTACACATGACGTATTCACTTCTCCCTTTCCTCTTCCTCCTCCTCCTCTTTCTTCTCTTCTCCCCATCCTCTTCTTTCTGCTGTTCCTCCTCCTGCTCTTCTTCTTCTTCTAATTATTATTATTATTATTATTATTATTATTATTATTATTATTATTATTATTATAATCATTAACCTGCATTACTCTGTCTTATATAGTAATCTCAGTAATCTCACATGCAACAAGGTAATTAAGTCTTATATGTCGTAAATCGTTGCGTTGTATAAGCATAATTTCTGCTCCATCATATTTTAATGTCGAAGTAATTTAAAAATTTTTGATTGTTAAAGACTAATGTCCTGGTGTCGTAAAAACTTGTTCGAACTAATAAAAAAAAATACATATTCTGTATAAGTGAAGAATATTTTATATATGTTAAAAGTTATGCATTAGAGTTGAAGGTGCAATTCTTTTGAAGTATTTAGATTAGCCTAATGGGTTAATGGGGTTTGAAGCCCATCCACTACACGAGGGTTATTAAGGATGGACGTAACTTGTTGAATATGAATGGCATATAATACAAGAGGAAGAATTAGACACATGTGCAACATCTGGGTGTCTTTATTTGTAGACGTTTCGCCATCCAGTGGCTTTAGCAATGCAAGGAAATAATGTGAAGAATGTAGAATGTAACCTGCTCACCACCAGCCAAGAATACTTTAATTTCTTGAGCAGGGATTAAGATGAGAGACATACACCTCCTAGTATATATATATATATATATATATATATATATATATATATATATATATATATATATATATATTTATATGTAATGAAACTACGAAACAAGTGGTATTGAAACATTTGACCAAACTGCACCCAGCCGGGATTAGATCCTGGACACATTCTCCCGCTTCAAGAGACAGAGCAACGTTCACATTGCCTTAACCTCTTAACCACTACCACGAGTGTACTCGGATCATGAACAACACCTAGCTCTGCTGGGTGCATGGTTCTTGTAGGATCGCTGGTTAAGTGGTTAAAGGAATGTGAACATTGTTCTGTCTCTTGAAGCGGGAGAATGTGTCGCAGGATCTAATCCCGGCTGGGTGCAGTTTGGTAAATGTTTCAATACCATTTCTTTCGGAGTTTCATTACTATATAAGCTGATTGTGAAGCTTAATACAATGATGAATTAGAGACATTAACAACAGCTTTATATTTTTATTTTGTAGACGTTTTGCCAAACAGTGGCTTTATCAGTACAGTTTATGGACATAACGAAAGACTGTAGAAATGTAGGTAATGAGACCCTCGGCCTCTGAGCAGGCGTACAGCACCTGCACTAGGCTGAATCCAATTTATCTAACTAGATATATGATTATACAGTGTGAATGGTATACCATTCATGAATAACTTGTCAGACACTGCAGCATCATGGAATCATGGTACAAAGGACATCTCCACCAGCAGGTAGTAGGATCTTCAAAGTCCAAGGTCAAGCTAAACCATCTGTAGGCAACAAATTCAGACTCAACAAAGGACACCATGACACCCCGTACGCTGCTATAATTCACCTGGAGAAAAAATACGGACTGAAGATATCAGTATCCCATAGATCTGAAAAGAGAGTTTATTCTCATTCCCCGAAATAGTCCTATGAGGTACTGCAGAAGGTGAACCAACTCGAATCACCACTCGTAGTCACAGAACTTAAATTCATAGAGCATGTGATCAAAGGCGTATTAATGCGCTGTACACTAGACATGACTCTCGATGCAATCCTGAGTAACAAAAACATTCTGAAAGCCGAACTGCTCAGAGGTAAGAAGGACGGCAACGTACCAATGGGATCTCGGTTGCTGGGGAAAATACCAGGTTAGGACGTACAACTCAGAGCCTGAGGTGCTTCAGGTTCCACAGGTACAATCACCTTAGCGCCCTATATCAGTTTAAAGAAGTACGCGGCATCTGCATCGGGTCTCACCCGATCAAGAACTCTTTAGATAAACTAGAGAGAGGAGAGGCTATGGAACCTTGGTGTCTGAACTGCTGCAAGAAGCATCATGCTTGGAACCTGCACTGCCTGGAGAGGCTCCACCGTGTCAAGGCAGCATGGAAAACTCCAGCTGTCCAGCTTCCAGCATCAAAGCCCTCACTGAGCAGCAGCTTCGTCCAGAGGAGACTACAGTAACCTGGAATCCAGGGACCACTTCCCTGGCCAGCTGCCAGTACTCAATGGCAACCAGAAGGCCCCCATGATGCAGGAACAGACTGCAGCCAATGCGTCATCAGCATTACAAGTCACCAGTGAGAGGCACTGTAACCCAAGAGAGACCAGGACATCCCGTATTACACATGAGCCATCAAATGATGTCGACAATCACGTGCTTCACCGATATCATATGCGATCTGATGGACTCAGAAGAAAACAGAGACATTCTGAACTAATGTGAAGACCTTCGTGAATTTATGCGTGATGGACAAAAACGAGTCCAAGCGTTTATTTGCAAATTTACTGATCATCCAACACAGGACCCAGAGACAATGCTGCCAGTGGAACGCACTGGAACTACAAGATCCTGATCGCGGCCACATAACACTGAATTAGATCGACATCTCCTTAGAGATCCTCAGACGGGTTATCTTAGGATTCAGACCCGTGTCAGGACGCAGTTCCTGACGAATCAATCAAGCATGTGCTTCAGGTTTTTCAAGACTACGGTGCTCTCCAAGGCTGTGGGACTGATTACCTCATCTGTTGTATGTACTTCTCCATTCTTCACATTATGTCCTTGTATTGATAAAGCCACTGATTGGTGAAACGTCTACAAATGAAGATACCCAGATGTTGCACATGTGTCTAATTCTTCATGATTATACAATACTGTCATCTAGAGAAAGAAGGAATACAACCACACACTTGCCTTCTTAGATATAATACACAGCTTAAATATTTACTGCAGACCTAAAAACCAACATGACATCGTCCATATAAAGCATATATAGGAAGGCATTGGTTTGGTAATAGAGTTGTGGAGGAGTGGAACAAACTCCCGAGTTGATAAATTAGACACACATGTAGCACTTGGGTATCTTTAATAATGAAATGCTACACAACACAGTGGCTTCATCAGTCCTATACGAAGAAGAATGAGGTAATCAGTTACATCGACTCCAGGCTGAGGGACTGATTACCTGATCTTCATCATTCTTCTTTGTATAGGACTGATGAAACCACTGTGTGGCGAAACGTTTCCTTATGTTTCCATGTGTGTCTAATTTATCAACCTGTAGGTTCTCTGAACCATCTGTCTACAAACTCTCGGGTGGGTGAGAGTTGGACCTGAATAACATGGGCCAGTAGGCCTGCGACAGTGCTCCTTCTTGTGTTTGTGTTACGTGTCACACCATGAGGCTGGAACAAGAAGAGGAAGGAGGATATTCTTCTCCCGCATAACATACGGAGAACGCAGCCCTCCGTTTATATAAGAATGTGGCTTTAATAAAAGTATTCTCCGTGCTTCACTTCCGGTCTTATTTCTAAACGCAACTGCTGGAAAAGAATACTCGAAATTGTGACTACACCCGAAACAGACGATTTAACAGGTGGAACAGAATTCTTCCTCCGTAAGCCATGCGTGTCGTAGGAAGCGACTAAAATGCCGGGAACAAAGGGCTAGTACCTCTTTCTCCTGTATATATTACTAAATTTAATAGGAGAAACTTTCGTTTTTCCTTTTGGGCCACCCTGCCTGGGTGGGACACGGCCGGTTTGTTGAAAGAAGACCTGGAGAGGGTTTCGGGGATCAACGCCCCCGAGGCCAGGTCTGAGACCAGGCCTCGGGAGGCTGGGTTGAGAAACCCCTACCGATCATGGCCCAGTACATATGTTGCGGTAGATAAATAGTTCAAAGATCCCACAAGTTGATAAATTAGACTCCTGCAAGGCAGGTCCTACTGACTCATGCAAGGCACGGCCTACTGACTCATGCAAGGCACGGCCTACTGACTCATGCAAGACAGGTCCCACTGACTCATGCAAGACAGGTCCCACTGACTCATGCAAGACAGGTCCCACTGACTCATGCAAGACAGGTCCCACTGACTCATGCAAGACAGGTCCCACTGACTCATGCAAGACAGGTCCCACTGACTCATGCAAGACAGGTCCCACTGACTCATGCAAGACAGGTCCCACTGACTCATGCAAGACAGGTCCACTGACTCATCAAGACAGGTCCCACTGACTCATGCAAGACAGGTCCCACTGACTCATGCAAGACAGGTCCCACTGACTCGTGCAAGACAGGTCCTACTAACTCATTCAAGGCAAGTCCCACTAACTCTTGCAAGACAGGTCCTACTAACTCATTCAAGGCAAGTCCCACTAACTCATGCAAGACAGGGTCTACTGACTCATGCTAGGTAGGTCTTATAGACCTATGTTAGACACCTCTTACCGGCCAAGTGGCAATGAGATATTGCACTGAGATGTTGCAATCATAAGTGCTCCGATGTTATTAATGCAGTTTTGATTTGTTAAATGTTTCAAGTCGTCTGTTAACACCGTCAGTGAAGGGTTAGAGAGAGGGGTAGAGGGAAGAGGAAGGGGGAAGAGGAAGGGAGGAAGGAGCGGAGGTGAAAGGGGAAGGCAGCGTTTGACCCCAAAAAATTATTAATTACGGAGTTGAGTCAGGTGTTGCTATCCACAGTGTGTGTGTGTGTGTGTGTGTGTGTGTGTGTGTGTGTACTTACCTATATGTACTTATATGTGGTGTCAGCGGTCGAATCTTAGGTCTTTGACCTTCCTCTTAACTTGCCACATGCCAGATTTACTCTCTTCTAGTCTGATGGGTCCTGTCGTACCGACTCTTAAAACTATGTATGAAACGTGCCTCCTCTACCTCCTCTTTCTCATCATTCCAGTTACTGACCATCCTAAATCTGAAGAAATATTTTCTGACATCCTTGTGGCTCATCTGTATGTATACCTTAAGATGTGCCCCCAGGTACCTGTTTCCCACCTCTTAAATTTAACAGACAATCCCTGTCTGCCCTGTCAGTTCTGACTTTTTTTGTGTGTTCTTATGACTTCCTTGGTTCTTCTGTATTCTAGTGTCATTACATTCATTTTCGTTAGCTTTTTGCAGCTCGTACGTCTTATCTCTGGTACAAGTCTCGTACGTCTTATCTCTGGTACAAGTCTCGTACGTCTTATCTCTGGTACAAGTCTCGTACGTCTTATCTCTGGTACAAGTCTCGTACGTCTTATCTCTGGTACAAGTCTTGTTCCATAAAGAGGCTTGTGTTCCATACTCCAACGTTAACCTAACAAATGTTGTATAAAGGGCTAAAACCGATTCTTTCTTTCTTTCTTCAGGCTACTCTACATTAATATTGTGGCATCCTTGGCACTATACTCACTCTTAGGACTTTCTCTTTGCGTATAATCTACAGCCTCTGTCCACCGGATCTATATACTCAGTGTTCGGTCTGCTTGCCCCTGCCTCAGTCCTCATTATCTCGCATTTAGAGTTGAATTTAAGCAGTTTTACATCATCAGCAAGGAGGGATACATCTGATTTCATCCCATCTGTTGTGTTATTCTCCACTAGTTACACTTTCCCCGTTTTGACATCTCTACAAGAATAATTACTCTTTATTTTCCCTAAGGCACTGTGTTTCCTTCCCCTAAGGCTCTGCGTTTCCTTTCCCTAAGGCACTGTGTTTCCTTCCCCTAGGCACTGTGTTTCCTTCCCCTAAGGCACTGTGTTTCCTTCCCCTAGGCACTGTGTTTCCTTCGCCTAAGGCACTGTGTTTTCTTCCCCTAAGGCACTGTGTTTCTTTCCCCTAAGGCACTGTGTTTCCTTCCCCTAAGGCACTGTGCTTCCTTCCCCTAAGGCACTGTGTTTCCTTCCCCTAAGGCACTGTGTTTTCTTCCCCTAAGGCACTGTGTTTCCTTCCCCTAAGGCACTGTGTTTCCTTCCCCTAAGGCACTGTGTTTCCTTCCCCTAAGGCACTGTGTTTCCTTCCCCTAAGGCACTGTGTTTCTTTCCCCTAAGGCACTGTGTTTCCTTCCCCTAAGGCACTCTTGACACACTGGAGTACACTCACTGTTATTTCTGCTAGCACCTCATTTTTTTCGTCAGTCTCTTCGTGGGGCTCAGTACAAAAAGCCTGTTTTTCAAATTCTCATTCATTCTCTCTCTCTCTCTCTCTCTCTCTCTCTCTCTCTCTCTCTCTCTCTCTCTCTCTCTCTCTCTCTCTCTCTCACTCATGTCTTATGTTACTCCGTCATAATACCCAACTTTTTGGTGAGACAAGACTTGCCACGTCTGAACCCGTGCTATTTATTGTTAATAACTCGACTTCTCTCCACGTGTTCTACTGCACTCATTATTATCTTCTCCATTACTCTGAGTGGTATGCGTGTCATGGAAACTGGCCTATATTTCAGTGCATTTGGTTTGCCACTTTTCTTAAATATAGTCTACGTTCTTCTTGTACGCTCATGTTTATTATGTCCTCCGCCTGCCTTTCATTCCTCCATGTTTAGTTAAAAAAGGTACTTAAGTTCACTGGCGCTCAGGGAGCTCTCAAATTCTATTTCACTTATGTCAAATGTGCTTGTGGCAAATACTAGTTTGTGTGTGTACGTACGTACACACACACACACACTAGTTTTCAAAGGCACTTGTCGATAGACATTTGGCACAGTGGTGGTGGGGCGTGTGTGTGTGTACTCACCTAATTGTGGTTGCAGGGGTCGATTCATAGGTCCTGCCCTGCCTCTTCTCTGTTCACTACTAGGTCCACTCTCCCTGCTTCATGAGCTTTATCACACCTTTTCTTAAAGCTATGTATGGTTCCTGCCTCCACTACATCACTTTCTTGACTGTTCCACTTCCTAACAACTCTATGACTGAAGAAATACTTCCTAACATCCCTCTGACTCATCTGAGTCTTCAACTTAAAATTGTGACCCCTTGTTGCTGTGTCCCATCTCTGGAACATCCTGTCTTTGTCCACCATGTCAATTCCTCTCAGTATTTTATACGTCGTTATCATGTTATCCTTATCCCTCCTGTCCTCCAGTGTCGTCAGGTCGGGTTCCGTTAACCTTTCCTCACAGGACATACCCCTTAGCTCCGGGACTACTCTTCTTACAAACTTTTACACTTTCTCCAATGTCTTGATGTGTTTGACCAGGTTTGGGTTCCGTAGTGGTGCTGCATATTCCTATAAGGGCCTGACGTACACATTGTGCAGTGCCTGACGTACACATTGTGCAGTGCCTGACGTACACATTGTGCCGTGCCTGACGTACACATTGTGCAGTGCCTGACGTACACATTGTGCAGTGCCTGACGTACACATTGTGCAGTGCCTGACGTACACATTGTGCAGTGCCTGACGTACACATTGTGCAGTGCCTGACGTACACATTGTGCCGTGCCTGACGTACACATTGTGCCGTGCCTGACGTACACATTGTGCCGTGCCTGACGTACACATTGTGCCGTGCCTGACGTACACATTGTGCAGTGCCTGACGTACACATTGTGCAGTGCCTGACGTACACATTGTGCAGTGCCTGACGTTGTTAAATGAGACACTTTTGCCAAATTTGGCTATATTTTTTCTGGAAACGTTTCGCCACACAGTGGCTTCTTCGGTCCAATGTAGAAAAAATGTGGAATAAGAGGAGTTGAGGTTTTTTAAACCATTTATTCACAGTGCCTGACGTACACGGTGTACAGTGTCGTGAATGACTCCTTACTGAGATGTCGAAACACTGTTCTCAGGTTTGCCAGGCGCCCGTATGCTGCAGCAGTTATCTGGTTGATGTGCGCCTCAAGAGATGTGCTCGATTTGATGCTCACCCCAAGATCCTTTTCCTTGAGTGAGTTTGGCAGACTTTGACCTCTTTGACTGTACTCTGTTTGGTGTCTTTGTTTTTTCCCAACCTTCATAACTTTGCACTTTCTGGGGTTAAAATTCCAGGAGCTATTTGGTTGTCCAGGCTTGCAGCCTGTCCAGTTCCCCTTGTAGGCTTACCTGATCCTCGGCCGCTTGTATTATCCTCATTAGCCTCACATCGTCTGCGACCAGGGACACCTCTGAGTCTATCCCTTCCATCATGTCATTTATATATACAAGAAACATCATCGGACACAGGACTGACCCTTTTGGAACCCCACTCGACACATGCGCCCACTTTGACACCTCCTCACGTTATTTCCTTCCTGTCAGTTATTTCCCGACCCACTGCAGTACTTTCCCAGCTATTCCTTCTTGCTCCTCTAGCTTTTCAACCAGTCTCTTGTGTGGTACTGTGTCAAAAGCTTTCTTATAGTCCAAGAAGATGCAGTCTACCCATTTCTCTTTCCTGTTTTATGCTACACAAATAACCCACACATTTCGGTGCGACATGGACCATTTACAAAGTCACACTAACAAAGAGGAGAGAAGGAGGGAGTATATATAGGCCAGCAGACAGGGACGGGACAAGAGAGGAAGTAGGAAAGGAGGAAGAGAGGTAGTAGTAGGAGTCAGTCAAAGACTAAGAAAGAGGAGCACTGCAAGGGAGCTAGGGCCCACAGAGGGTAGGGGCATGAACACAGAGAGGAGGGGAATAATAAAGAACAAAAATCTAAGGCAGAAGAAAGGAAACCCAAAGGAGAAAGAGGAAAGGGGAAAAGGGAGAAGGAAAAAATGAATCAGGTTAAGTCACGGGTGTTCTGAAGTTTGGAGCATTTTACAATGTAATGGGAAAGGAAAGCATCAACAGAGACAAAGTGGGTTATTTGTGTATTGTTCCAGTCACGGTATTGTGCCTTTTTTTTATTTACTTATGTTACCTTGTAGAACTCCAGTAGGTTTGAGACGAAGGGTTTCCCTTGTACTCACCTAGTTGTACTCACCTAGTTGTGGTTGCAGGGGTCGATTCACAGCTCCTGGCCCCGCCTCTTCACTGGCCGCTATTGGCCAGTGTGTGTGTGTGTGTGTTTGTATGTGTGTATATATATATATATATATATATATATATATATATATATATATATATATATATATGTGATGAGTGTGTGTCGGTACTTGGTCTACTATTCCCAGCTCCAAGAGCTTTATCGTACCTCTTCTTAAAGCTTCCTCACTCTCCAGATTGTTCCACTTCCTGACAACTCTAAGGCAGAAGAACTAATTTCTAGCATCTCTGTGACTTATCTGAGTTTTCAACTTCCAGCTGTGCCTCCTTGTCTCTGTATCCCATCTCTGAAAACATTCTGCCCCTGTTAACCTTGTCAATTCCTCAGTATTTTGTACGTTGTTATCATATCCTCCATATCTGTGGCATGCTAAGAGTATGTTACATTTTATTCAGCGTATGTCACACTCCCAAGTAGGCTGCCTCCCTACCAGCGAACCAGGTGCTAATGATTTAATGATCAATAGTGGCCCCGTCGTTACATCAGTTCGTCGGCCAATCACAAACAAGCTTGCCAGAGCTGTGAAGCAATGTGGTTCACTTGTGACACGAGTTTTGGCAGACTTGTCTGGGCTGCTGGTCGCTCATGGTGCTTTGTCTGGCTCTTGCTTTTTGCCTCCTTTGACTGCCGTGTTGTACACTTGCTCTTATATTATTGTACATAGTGTAAATATTGTACATATTGTAAATTCCAGTTTGCTTCTTTGGTGAAGGAAATACACATATAACCTCTACTCTCTTTTGCTTGCTCCACTATTTATCGCATTACGACACAGTGTGCAGGCCGTTATTCACCTGTGTTCGTAATACTATATCTCTTTTCATCCAGTGTCATCAGTTTGAGTTCCTCTTTCCTATTAGGACATTTTCCTTAGCTCCGGGACTAGACTTGTTGCAAACCTCAGTACTTTGTCCAATTTTTAAACATGTTTGACCAGGTGTGGGTTCCATACTGGAGCTGGATACTCCAGTATGGGCCTGACGTACACGGTGTACAGTGTCTTGAATGACTTCTTACT
Organism: Cherax destructor; assembly: GCA_009830355.1. Lineage (NCBI taxonomy): Eukaryota > Metazoa > Arthropoda > Malacostraca > Decapoda > Parastacidae > Cherax > Cherax destructor. The sequence goes on along the minus strand of WNWK01005042.1, from coordinate 22,655 downwards.
TTGATGTCGAAACGCTGTTCTTAGATTTCCCAGACACTGCAGCAGTAAGGGGATATCGGTAAGATACCCCAAGATCCTTCTCCTTAAGTGAGGTTGGCAGCCTTTGAACTCCGAGCCTGTACTCCGTATGTGGTCTTCTTTGTCCTTCCCCAAGCTTCATAACTTTGCACGTGGAGTTAAATTCCAGGAACCATTAGGTATTCCCTGTTAGGTATTCCCTGCTATTCCTTCCTGCTCCTATAGCTTTTCAGCCAGTCTCTTGTGTGGTACTGTATCGAAAGCCTTCTTACAGTCCAAGAAGATGCAGTCTACCCATCCCTCTCTCCTGTCTTACTTCTGTTACCTTATCATAGAACTCCAGTGGATTTGTGATGCAGAAGCAGTGCTGGTTGTCATGTATGTGCCCATTCCTTTCTAGGTGTTCCACCACTCTTTTCCTGCTAATCTTCTCCACAACTTTACTGAAAACAAAAGACTCGGCAGACAATGCAACATCTTCCCAATGGAAAGCAGGGGTGCCACTAGCACGATAAGAGAACACAATAAGTGTCAGTGGCCCAAGACTGTTCAATTGCCTCCCAGTAGACACAAGGGGGATTACCAATAGATACCGGGCTGTGGTTCGTACGTCGGTTTGCGTGTGGCCAACAGTAACAGCCTGGTTGATCAGGCCCTGATCCACCATGAGGCCTGGTCACAGACCGGGGCGATGGGGCGTTGACCCCCGGAACCCTCTCCAGGTATACTCCAGGTATAATATACATGTCAGCGACACAGGTCTGTAGTTTAGTGGTGTGTGTGTACTCACCTAATTGTGGTTGCAGGGGTCGAGACTCAGCTCCTGTGTGTGTACTCACCTAATTGTAGTCACCTAATTGTGGTTGCAGGGGTTGATTCATAGCTCCTGGCCTCGCCTCTTCACTGATTGCTACTAGGTCATCTCTCTCCCTGCTCCATGAGCTTTATCAAACCTCGTCTTGAAACTATATATGGTTCCTGCCTCCACTACGTCATTTTTTAGGCTATTCCACTTCCTGACAACTCTATGACTGAAGAAATACTTCTTAACATCCCTTTGACTCATAGGAGTCTTCAACTTCCAATTGTAACCCCTTGTTTCTGTGTCCCCTCTATGGAATATCTTGTCTCTGTCCACCTTATCTATTCCTCGCAGTATTTTATACGTCGTTATCATGTCTTCCCTAACCTTCTTGTCCTCTAGTGTCGTTAGGCCGATTTCCCTTAACCTTTCTTCGTAGGACAATCCCCTTAGCTCTGGGACTAGTCTTGTTGCAAACCTTTGCACTTTCTCTAATTTCATGACGTGCTTGACCAGGTATGGGTTCCAAACTGGTGCTGCATACTCCAGTATGGGCCTGACGTATATGGTGTACAGAGTCTTGAACGATTCCTTAGTCAGGTATTGGAACGCTATTCTTAGGTTTGCCAGCCGTCCGTGTGCTGCAGCAGTTATCTGATTGATGTGTGCCTCAGGAGATGTGCTCGGTATTATACTCACCCCAAGATCTTTCTTCTTGAGTGAGGTTTGCAGTCTTTGGCCACCTAGACTATACTCTGTCTGCGGTCTTCTTTGCCCTTCCCCGATCTTCATGACTTTACATTTGGCAGCGTTAAATTCAAGGAGCCAGTTACTGGACCAGGCTTGTAGCCTGTCCAGGTCTCTTTGTAGTCCTGCCTGATCCTCGACTGATTTAATTCTTCTCATTAACTTCACATCATCTGCAAACAGGGACACTTCTGAGTCTATCCCTTCCGTTATGTCATTCACATATACCAAAAACAGTACAGGTCCTATGACTGACCCCTGTGGAACACCACTCGTCACAGGTGCCCACTCTGATACCTCGTCACGTACCATGACTCGTTGGTGCCTCCCTATCAGATATTCTCTGATCCATTGCAGTGCCTTTCCTGTTACGTGTGCCTGATCCTCTAGCTTTTGCATTAACCTCTTGTGAGAAACTGTGTCGAGCGCCCTCTTGCAGTCCAAGAAAATGCAGTCTATGCACCCCTCTCTCTCGTGTCTTACTTCTGTTACCTTGTCATAAAACTCCAGTAGGTTTGTGACACAGGATTTTCCTTCCCTGAAACCGTGCTGGTTGTCGTTTATAAGCTTGTGTCTTTCTAGGTGCGCCACCACTCTCCTCCTGATGATCTTCTCCATGACTTTGCATACTATACACGTCAGTGACACAGGTCTGTAGTTTAATGCCTCGTGTCTGTCTCCTTTCTTAAAAATTGGGACTACATTTGCCATCTTCCACATCTCAGGTAGTTGCCCAGTTTCAATGGATGTGTTGAAGATTTTTGTTAGTGGCACACTCAACATCTCTGCTCCCTCTCTAAGGACCCACAGAGAAATGTTGTCAGGTCCCACCGCTTTTGAGGTATCGAGTTCACATAGCAGCTTCTTCACCTCCTCCTCGGTTGTGTAATTTCATCCAGCACTTGTTGGTATACCTCCCTATTCTGAATTCCTGGAGTCCTTCCTGTCTCCTCTGTAAATACTCATGTTGAGCTCCTCACATACCTCTTGGTCGTTTCTTGTGAACTCCCCACCTTCCTTCCTCAGCCTGATTTACCTGGTCCTTGACTGTTGTTTTCCTCCTGATGTGGCAATACAACAGCTTCGGGTCAGACTTGACTTTTGATGCTATGTCATTTTCGTATTGTCGCTGAGCCTTCCTTCTTACCTGTGCATATTCGTTTCTGGCTCTTCGGCTAATCTCTTTATTTTCCTGGGTCCTTTGTCTTCTGTACTTTTTCCATTCTCTAGTGCACTTAGTTTTTGCCTCCCTACACCTTTGGGTGAACCAAGGACTCGTTCTGGTCTTCCCATTATTTATGTTTCCCTTGGGAACAAACCTCTCCTCTGCCTCTTTGCATTTGGTTGTCACATATTACATCATTTCTTTTATTGGTTTTCCTGACATTTCTCTCTCCCACTGAACGTCTTGTAGGAAGTTCCTCATGCCTGTGTAGTCCCCCCTTTTGTAGTTTCGTTTCTCCCTTCCTATTCCTGCTCCCCTCTCCACTTGTAGCTCAACTATATAATCAAAACACAGAACCAAATGATCACTAGCTCCAAGGGGCCTTTCATACATGATATCCTCGATGTCCAAACTACTCAAGGTGAATACTAGGTCCAGTCTTGCTGGATCATCCTCACCTCTCTCTCTGGTAGTGTCTCTAACATGTTGATGCATGAGGTTTTCCAGTACCACATCCATCATCTTGGCTCTCCATGATTCAGGACCCCCATGGGGTTCCAGGTTTTCCCAATCAATCTCCTTGTGATTGAAATCACCCATAACTAGTAACTTTGCTCTCCCCATGTGGGCTCTTCTGGCTACCTCGGCTAGTGTGTCTACCATTGCTCTGTTGCTCTCGTCGTATTCTTCTCTTGGCCTCCTGCAGTTCTGTGGCGGGTTGTACATTACACCAATTACCACCTTATGGTGTGTGTGTGTGTGTGTGTGTGTGTGTGTACTGCTGCTCACACTGTCTAAACATCCATGGATATAAAGAGCATTTACTTATCATGGCGAAGAAATTACCAGGAAGCTTTCCTTCCCAGGTGTGTGGGATACCCGCTGACGCCTGAACTATTCACTTGTGTAAGCAAGTGATTATTAAACCTCATTCCCCAAGTAACCTGCATTCTAGTGAGATCTAACTGCACTAAGCAGGTACAGTCCTGGTAAGTAGGTATACTGCAGAGGTAGGTACGCAATGCCAAGACTACATACAGTCCTTCATGTAGCAAGCAGGTCCTATCCATGTTAGAATCATGCAGCAAAGAAGTACTGTCAAGCCTACAAGATTCCATGTATTAAGTAGGTACTGTCAAGCCTACAAGATTCCATGTATTAAGTAGGTACTGACAAGGCTACAAGATTCACTGTATAAAGTAGGTACTGTCCAGGCTACAAGTTTCCATGCAATAAGTACGTACTGACAAGCTACAAGATTCACTGTAATAGGTAGGTACTGTCCAGGCTACAAAATTCCTTGCATTAAGTAGGTACTATCCAGGCTACAAGATTCCTAGTATTAAGTACGTACTTACAAGACTACAAAATTCACTGTATTAAGTAGGTACTGTCCAGACTACAAGATTCCTAGTATTAAGTAGGTACTTACAAGGCTACAAGATTCACTGTATTAAGTAGGTACTGTCCAGGCTACAAGATTCCTTATATTAAGTACGTACTTACAAGGCTACAAGATTCACTGTATTAAGTAGGTACTGTCCAGGCTACAAGATTCCTTATATTAAGTACGTACTTACAAGGCTACAAGATTCACTGTATTAAGTAGGTACTGTCCAGGCTACAAGATTCCTAGTATTAAATAGGTACTTACAAGGCTTCAAGATTTCCTTTATTAAGTAGGTACCATCAATGCAACAAACCTTACTGAACAAAGCAAGTTCTGAAGTTCTGCCCAGGCTAAACCAGTTATTGTATTAAGCAGGAACTTTCCAGGTTACAGTCTTGTATTACACAGGTACAGTCTAGGCTGCAAGACGTTTTTGCGAGAAGCATTTCATTACTAAGCAAATAATAAAGCTCTACTCAGAGGTAAACATGAACTGGCAAAGCTCCACTCACAGTGGAATAAGATAAAGTTCTACAAAGAAGTGAAGCAGAGCGAAAAATGACTTGATAAAGCTCTATTCAGACTAAAAAATTACTTGGAGCTCTACACAGTGAAATATGATTAGATAAAGCTCTTCGCAAGGAGAAACACGATGAAGCTCTTCAGTTAGTGAAACATGACTTGATAAAGCTCTACACAAAGAGAAGCATGGTAAAGCTCTCTGCTTAGTGAGCATGATAAAGTTCTACAAAGATCGAAACATAAGCGATAGAGCTCTACGCAGTCAAACATGACTTGACCCCAATGGAAATAAGTCACTCTGTCTGACTTTTTTGGGTTATCCTAGGTTGTCTACACATATGCTGCTATGTATGATAATCTATGTAACTGTATTTGTGTATACCTGAATAAACTTACTGATAAAGCTCTACACAGAGTGAATTTTGAGTTCACAAAGATCTACATAGAATGAAACATTACGAAGAATTAAATATATGATAAAGCTCTACATAGACAAATATTACATAGAGAAATATTGGAGTGAAACGTAATAATTGAACATGACATGATAAAGCTCTACACTGAGTAAAACATGTTCTCAACCTGTTCTTCTACAACATGTTCTTTTACAACCTGTTCTTTTACAACCTGTTCTTTTATAACCTGTTCTTTTATAACCTGTTCTTTTATAACCTGTTCTTTTATAACTTGTTCTTTTATAACTTGTTCTTTTATAACTTGTTCTTTTATAACTTGTTCTTTTATAACTTGTTCTTTTATAACTTGTTCTTTTATAACCTGTTATTTTATAACCTTTTATAACCTGTTCTTTTATAACCTTTTATAACCTGTTCTTTTATAACCTTTTATAACCTGTTCTTTTATAACCTTTTATAACCTGTTCTTTTATAACCTGTTCTTTTATAACCTGTTCTTTGATAACCTGTTCTTTTATAACCTGTTCTTTGATAACCTGTTCTTTTATAATCCAGCGCAGAATTTTCAGTTCCTGAACCTATTATGCTGTTCTGAAATAATGTTGTTCTTTTTGAGATGTTCTATAACTTGTTCTGTAATGCAGTTCTTCCTCTAAAAATGTTCTGTGTTTAAGTTCAAGGTGTTCCACTTGTTATTTATTATCTGTTGCGTCACCTTGAATGGGAGACATGTTCAGATGTACAGGTCTTTCAAGGGTATATGCACCAAGAGGTCTATATCTCTGTGTATACTCACTTGAAAATGTGTATTTGTTGGTATATATTCACTATAAGGTGCGCATCTATCAACGTATATATCTCTAGGTTACCTGTAGTCTTTTCAAGGAGTCTCCTACCCCAGCCCGGTCCCAGATGAGACCTGATTGTTCGCTTGATCGATCAGGCTGTTGGTGCCCGCCATCCGGAGTCCATTGTATGCACCACAGTCCGGCTGATCGTGTAGTCACGTGAGGAATAATTTCCTTCCTGAACACAGCTAGGATTTTTTTGGTTAATTTCCTTCAAATGTGAAGAGAGGGTAATGAAGAGTCTTGGTCCCTTTACACTTATTGATTTGTTTCTTAGAACACTCATTGTGCCTCTGCTTTTCATTGGAGGTATCTTACAAAGTCTCCCAAGATCTTCCAGATTATGATACTTATTCTTCTTTCTTATCTACGTTCTTATAAACATTCTAGTTATCCAGTCAGTCATTTTCCTTGTAGTTGCAATAAAAATTTCCCTGTTCTACTTGAATGAGAGATTTTTTTTAGGATTATTACTCCCAGATTTCTAACATTAAACTTAGACTCTACTGAGTGATAGGAATTTGTTTTGAATTCCGAACATTCTTTTTATTTCCTCTTGCATAAAATAATATCTGAAATTTATCCTTATTGGACATCCAATGCCCCACTGGATGACATTGTTTATGTGAGCCCCGAGACTCAGTGTCTTCTACTGATGCCTCACTCGCACAAATTCTAGTATCGTATTCAAGGGGTGATGCATTGCTATGGCCTATTGGGATCTATTTGTTTGATAGTTAAATATGCTTCTACCCACTTTAACTAAAATTTTCTATGCAAGCTATATAAGCATTTTGCTTGTCTTAATTTGTCCGTTTTTGCAAGTGGAAGGCGTGACCTGTTCTGAACCAGTATTGATCTTGGGTGTGCATTTTCTGCAGTTCCATGTGTTTAGCAATCTTTCTTCTTAAAACACTTTAAAAAATAAAAAATCTTAATAATGTGGGATAACCGCGCCATCGGTTTATAGTGTACTGTCATCTATGTGAAGATCTGCATAAGTGATTTTACCAACAGTGGGAAAACTCGTGTCCAGACCCGCCTCTCAGACAGGTTCTCCCTCTTCACCTTGTTAATTCCTCCAAGTGTTTTGTACGTTGTAATAATGTCACCTGTGTTTTCTTCTGTCTTTTAGTGTCGTTAGGTTTAACTCCTCTAGCTTTTCTCTCATAGTTCATACCTCTGGGACTAGTTTCATTGCATTTTTTTCCAGATTTACCAGATACAAGTTCCATACGGGTCTGCATACTCCAAGATGGCCTTACATATGTATCTTTGTTGATGTTCATTAAAGCTACCCTTAAATTTGTCAGTTTCGTTTTGCTGAATTAGATATTCGCTTGATGTGTCTCAGGAGAGATGCTGGAACCTGTGCTCACCTGAGGTACTTCTCTTGCAACAAAAATTTGCAGCCTTTGTCCCCCTGACCCTATACACTGTTGCCGGACGCCTTTGGCCCTCTTCGATTTTCATAACTTTGCATTTGTTGGGGTTAAATTCCAATAGGCACTTGTCAGACCAATCATGCACATTGTCTACATCCATTTTTAGTATTTCTTGGTCTACTCCTATTTGCATTTTTCTCATTAGTTTCACATTTTCTGCAAACAAGAATATTTCTGACTCATTTCAATATGCCATGTCGTTTGCATACACAAGAAACAGTATTGGACCAAGTTCCGATCTTTGCGGAATCCCATTCGTCACACTTGCCCATTTCCACGCCTCTTCCCTGACAGTAACTAGTTGCTTTTCTCCTGTTAAGTATTCCTTGATTCAGTGTAGTACTCTCCCTGTTAACTCCTGTTTGCTGTTCCTTTTATGCCAGTCTCTTGTGGGGTACTATGTCCAATGTCTTCTTGCACTTAAAAAAAAAAAATGCAATCCATCCATCCATCCATCCTCTCTCTCTCTCTCTCTCTCTCTCTCTCTCTCTCTCTCTCTCTCTCTCTCTCTCTCTCCTGCCTAACTTTCGTTACCTTATTATTGTGAGACAGGATTTACTGTGTCGAAAACCGTGTTGGTTGTTGTATAGGAAGCTTCTCCTTTCCAGGTTGTCCATTATTCTTTACCTGAAAAAAACTCCATAACCTTACATACAATGCATGTTATTGACCCAGGTCTGTAGTTCAGTGTTATTGACCCAGGTCTGTAGTTCAGTGTTATTGACCCAGGTCTGTAGTTCAATGTTATTTGTTTGTCTCCTTTTTTGTGTGATAAATCTTTTTGAAAACCGACAAGTTGAAGATTGAGACACTTATGCAACATATGGGAATCTTTATTAAGAAAACGTTTCGCTACACAGTGGCTTCATCAGTCCAATACAAAGCAGAAATGGGTAAGGAGAGGAGGAGTTTGAGGTAATCAGTCCCTCAGCCTGGAATCGATGAGTTCAGTCCATCAATCTTGTACAAAGTACAACATATGGATGGAGAAGTGGCTTATATACTGTAGTCTTTTTTTTAATATTGGGACTACATTCACTGTTTTCCAGACATCTGGCAGCTGCCCTGTTTTAATCGCTTTGAAGATCGCTGTTAGTGGTTCACATGGTTCCTCTGATCCCTCTCACAGAACCCACGGAGAGATTTTTGCCTGGTCTTAACCTTCGAGTTATCTAGTTCACTCAGTACTTTCTTTACCCCCTCCTCCTGTTGTGTGTATTGTGTTCACTACTCGTTGGTGCACACTCTTCTTTTGACTCTGTCAGTGTTACTGATGCCACTGAGAGTACCGCCCTAAATCTTTTGTTCTGGTCCTCACAGACTTCGTGGTCAGCCCTACTAAGCTTTCCTTCCTTCTTCAGCCTTAATTCCTGGTTCCTCACTTCTGTCTTCCTTCTGATATGGCTGTACATCAACTCAGATTTAGCTTTTGAGGTTCAGTCATTCTCAAAATACCATTCAGTCTTTCTTGTTACTCACACATTTCATTTATGGTTCTTCTGCTTCCTTCTCTATTCTGTGGTGGTCTTTGCTTCCTATGTCTTTCATTCTCACGCACTTTTATCTTTTACCTTCTTGCACCTCTGTGTGAACCATGTTATCATTATGTTCTTGTTTGTGCTTCTGTGTATGAGTTTCTGCTCTGCCTTCCGGCACTTTCCAGTTATATACTCCATCATTTCATTTGCTCCCTTTCCTTCTAGCTCCCTTACCCTTGACACTCTACTTAGGAACGTCTGGTGTGTTAGTTACCATTTTGTCCTAGGCACATGTCAATTAGACACTAGGCCTGTTGTATGTATGTGTGTATGTGTGTAAGGAAACACTTGAAATGTTTCTGCCCCACGGGAATTGAACGCCCTCCGTGCTGAGCAAGAGCTTTACCACTGGACCGGGTGTGTGTGTGTGTGTGTGTGTGTGTGTGTGTGTGTGTGTGTGTGTGCGCGCGCGCGTCATGTTCAATAAGAAGCATAGCATTCTTTGAAAGAAAGATATAGTTTAACTTAAGAAGGATATCGTTCTAAATAAGGAAAGATATCTTTGTATGAAGAATGGTGTCGTTCTATGTAAGAAATGAACGTTCTTAGAAAATAAATAACGGTCGATTAATAATACTGTTTTATTGAAGATGGATGTTGTTCCTTAAGATAAAGATATCGTTCTGTAAGTTGTCGTTCTGAAAACAGAGGGAAATCACATAGGATTTAAAAAAAAAAAAAAAGTGAATTGTTCTAAAAATTGAAATAGTCCTCAATAATGGTGAATATCGCTCTAAAAAGAATGATATCGGTTTAAAATGAAAGATATTGTTCCCTAAAATAATTGTATTGGTCTAAAAAGAACCGGTTAATGAGATTATTGGATGCGAGTGAAGGTGTCTGAAGATACTTTGTGTATACCTTCCTGAGGTGGATTCTTTTGTTAGAGATTTTTGTCACCTCTTCCCACCAGCGACGACCAGGAACCTGATCCATTGTGTAGGTCTCTGGGGGAAACCTGAATCTCCACTACAGGTCATAGGTCAGGTCAACCTGTTTTAAGGCACACGGGACTTGATGACGGGAGGGGGGAGGGGCTTGTCCTGGATTGGCAACATCACTGGAATGAATCTGGATAACCCAAGGAAGCCAGGTAGGGTGGCCTGTTGGTTTTCTTTTCCAGGATAACGCTCGCATATGGAAGTTAAAAGCGTCCTGATGGAGCCACTATGCTACCCTGGAAGGATGGTAAGCAGATTGCTTGGGACTACACCTGTGTTGCCACAAGGGCAGACACCTACTTGCCATACTCCGTAGCTGAAGGGGGTGGAGCTGCCAGCCACAGGGAGACCCAGAAGACTCGCAACTATGAAGGCCTTTCCCCTTGCTATAACTTCATCCCAATAGGGTCGGAGACCCTTGGAGCATGGGGCAAGTGTGCTCTAAAGTTTCTCAAAGATCTGGGTGAAAAACTCATCATAGAAACCAAGGACCACAGGGCGACCAGCTTCCTCTTTCAGAGACTGGGCACGCGCCCCACTGCCGGGGAGCTGGACGAAGTATTTGACATGTAGCTCTCAGTTATCTATGTTGTTTTACTCCATTTGTATCCCTGTCAATGTATTTTGTCTTGAAATAAAGTTTATAGACATTCAAAAGATGGGGTGGTAGGGAAGTGGAATATTCAAATGAATTCAGAAAGAAATCTAAATATTCTTCCTTGAAGCCTTTTTATCCACTTCTCCGAGGCTATGGGTCCCACAATATATATTATATATATATATATATATATATATATATATATATATATATATATATATATATATATATATTCGGAAACTCGCCCATATGTCTGGCTTCGCCCGGGAACTGAACCCTCGTCCTTTCGGATATGACCTTAACACTCTCGCACTTACCTACAAGGCGGTCAACTTTAGCCCTCGCTAGCACCCTTTTTTTTTTTTTGTACCGCTCACAGTAAAGCACATCGCTATAAATCCACAAAACACTACAATAACCCTTTTATTCTCTACAAACGTCGAGAATTTTTGCTCCACGGACTCGAAACCATCTTCTATTGTGTAAATTTAACCATGAACACCTAAAGAGGGAGAAATCCCTTAAAATTTCGGTCTTGAGTTCCGACAACAAAGAAGTTTTAAGTCGGTAAGATATTAAGTTATCGCTGAGTGGGTCAGGAGACCTAAGACATTCTATGGGGCGGAAGGAGTTTGGTCCATTGAGGGGAATGTTTTAGGCCTACTTAGGCGCGAAAATTACGATTTCCTGAGAGGGTTTAGATCCTGTTAAGCGAGACGATTGCCTCTTCTTGAAAAATCTGAGGAATTGGACAGAAATTTTATTTTATATTTTTTTCTTGGAGTGTTGAGATTATTGGCAAGTGTCACTCGTCCCTCGGGTGTCACTCGTCCCTCGAGTGTCACTCGTCCCTCGAGTGTCACTCGTCCCTCGAGTGTCACTCGTCCCTCGAGTGTCACTCGTCCCTCGAGTGAACGTGTCAATATAACGACAGTAGTAGACAGTGTCACTCATACCGTTAGTGAACTTATCGCCATAACGTCAGTAATGTATAGTGTTACCGAGTTAGTGAACGTATCACCATAACGTCAGTAATGAACAGTTTTACTTATACCGTTAGTGAACAAATCACAGAAACGGGAGAGTCACATTGTGGGCTACTTCTAATGTGTTCCAGCCATGGTATTGTGTGTTGTGAATTGTTCCAAACAAGGTATTGTGTGTTAGCAGTGAATTGTTCCATTCAAGGTATTGTTTGTTGTGAATTGTTCCAGCCATGGTATTGTGTGTTAGGTTTGTTGTGAATTGTTCCAGCCATGGTATTGTGTGTTAGGTTAGTTGTGAATTGTTCCAGCCATGGTATTGTAACTTTCATTCATCTATCTTATTATATTTACAACAAATTAAAAACTGAAGGGGAACTATAAAACTTCAGTCTTCTTCAAAAAAATATTAACAGCATTTTTTTTATTTCCATACTTTTTCGGCTCTATGAACAGAAATTTTGCAAATTCATTTGATTTTTTTTCTGGAAGTTATGTAAAGTGTAATTCCTTTTTGTCCACCGGTGACCACAGAAGTACCATAGAGACCGTGGTCTCTATGGTCCCAAGTCCTTTTTTTTATGTTCAGATGGCGGCTTGGACACCTAAGGGGGGCATTGTGTGATGGCAATGGTCCGTACTTCCCTGCCCACTGGACTACCCGCTTCAGGGAGTCACATACCCACTCATTCACCCACCCTCCCACTCATACATCCACTTACCTGTTCCTACACTCATCAACCTACTCATGCATCCACTCATACAACCACCTACTCACCAACCCGTGAATACACCCACACACCAACTTAAACATCCACCCACCTGCTCATTCATTCTTCCACCCTCTTCTGCACCCTCTCACCCACCCTCCCACCCTCTCACCCACCCATCTACCAGCTCATACACCAACACTACCATTCATACACGTAACCACCAGTCCCGTCACCCGCATTCACCCACTCATACAACCCCACACACATACACCTGCCATGTGTGTATATATACGTCGTGCCGAATAGGTAAAACTTGTGATTTTTGGCTTAAATAGCAACGCTCTTCTTGCCGAATAAGGCAAGCGAAAATTTGTGTATGCAATAATTTCGCAAATATAATTCTTAACCTAACGAAAAATATATTTCATTGTTTATTATTATATTATTGTAAACTTGTATAAAATATATTTAATTGGAGTAGGCTAAATTAAATTGCGCTTGTTATAATGAGGTTAGGAAAGTTTCCTAAGTTGTTTTTTGGTACAAAATCATTAATTTTTGTATTAACATAACCGAAAAAAAATTAAATGTATAAGAGAAAATTTTAGAAAGGACTTAGGTTTAAATGAGTTAGTTCTTGCTAATTGACCAGTTCTACCTATTCGGCAGACATATATATATATATATATATATATATATATATATATATATATATATATATATATATATATATATATATATTATAGGTAGTAGGTACCACCTCTAGAACTTGCTGGGGACCCTCATCCTCAGAAGACAATAAACGTACCTCAGGGAAAACTCGAGGTTCTCCCCGGAGCTATTAGAATATTTTCTTCTCCTACCACTCCCTATATATAAGTGCTTTATTAATAGACAGAATACATTGACAGAAAACACAAACATGAACATGAATACATTGGTACAATATATGTACAATATATCAAAGATTATGAATCTTTTCCAGCTCCTCCGAAGCCGGACGCGAGCCCAGTACGCAGCAAGCATTTCCCTCTGGATGGCCACGCTGAGGCGCTGGAACATGAATATATATATATATATATATATATATATATATATATATATATATATATATATATATATATATATATATATATATATATAAAGTGGATATACTAAGGCTGACCTCTTACTTTATATGTTTGCTAAATTGGCTAAAGTGTTATTGAATCTGTTTACAGAAGAAGAGGCGGCAGACGTGGTGTTTCAATAACTAATAACCACACAGGGATAATCAACCAGAATAACGAATAACCCTACATTATTTACCTAGGAGGGTTAATTAAACAAGATAATTAAAGATTTTTAACTCAGAGGGTTGATAAACCAGGATAACCGAATAGGAGGGCTAATTACGAGGATATTCCAAGAAAGTCAAGAAGTGTGGCATATTTCCATCGTCGTCTTTCTGTTTTCTCAGAGATGTTTTCCTAGTCCCTCTGTTATTTTCATTACCTAGTGAATTATTCTTTATATTTTACCGTCAAGTATTTCCCTGAGGGGCAGGAATATGCAAACACTCATGACTATTTCCCTTCCTGGTTTTTCATTGGTGTTTCACCGCACACTTGTGTCTTCTCGAGGCACAACTTTTGCAGGGGGTAGAGCTATAGCTCCTGGATCCCCTTCCACGAGTGGCGCCTACAGGGTTACACCCTGGTGTCTCCGTCATTATTAGTTTCACTATCACTCAGGTCACACTAAATGACCCACAACAATAATAATAATAATAATCTTTATTTCTACAAGTACATGTACAAGGTATACAGACCATAGTTAACATCAGTGACATACTACTATATAGAAAGCCCTTTGTTATGCTGAGCATTTCCCGCATATTAGGTCAGTTTTATCCCAGGATGCGACCCACACCAGTCCACTAACTCCCAGGTACCCATTATTGTTGATGGGTGAACATAGACAACCGGTGTAAGGAAACACGCCCAATGTTTCTACCCTTGACGGGAATCGAACCCGGACCCTCAACATGTACACCGACATCGGTGTTGTTTCCTTTGCCCTTATCTGCCAGCCAGTATTAATCGACAGCTATTATTCTCAGCTACAATGAGACAAAAACACAGGAGGTTGATTTATCTGTATATTTCGACCTCCATCTGTGACCCTCTTCAGCAGGAACCCAAAAGAGGGTCCAAATATATAGATCAATCAACCTCCTGTGTTTATATATGCGTGTTATTAATAAGCACTGACAAGTGTTCATTACAGTTTTTAATTGTGTTAATAAAGTGTATTACGCAAGTAATATTCCTGTAAGACAAACTATACTTAATTTTATAGTAAAAAAAAAATCTGCCGGATTAAATTTTTTTTTTTTTTTTGAGAACACTAATGATGATAGACTAGACAACATCATGTTAATGCTGAAGCTGTAGTAATAATGACCAGATGAGTGTTAGAGACAGTGGGTGATGTGGATATCCTAGAAGTGAAATTTGTTTCTGATGTGTCTATGAAGAATCACATAGCAGTTTATGCAAGCAAGACAGCCAAGAAATTAACAGTTGTGTCAGCTTGACATCAGAGGCTGCGAAATTCTGCATGAGGAGCAAGAGCGTTCACTGTGAGTATGCACCACTCTCCTGGATTGCCTGCCCTTCCTCCCACCAAACCCCGTCTCATCTGCAACTTCTGGACAGAATCAATATCCGAACAGTGAGATTAATCTCTCTGTGCCTACACTAGTTTCATAAGTTCCATTATTTCAGAAGAACCTTATATATAGGAGGGACGGCGAAGGCTTTACTGCTGTGTTCAAAGTCAGTGTTATCGAAGTACCACACTTGGTTCCACACCTTGGTCGGTAAAATGACAGCTTCCATACTCCAAGACGGGCAGTAAACAGTAACCACAAACTGCCTCTACCCTCCTCAAGAACATCACTTTATCTGCGATAATACTTTCCCGTAGCTCGATTGGTAGCGCACTCAGCTCACACACTGAGGTCTAGGGGTCGATCCCCGGTAAGGACGGAAACATTAGAGCGTGTTTCCTTATGACACCTACTGTCTCTGTTCACCTATCAGTAAAATAGGTACCTGGGTGTCAGTCGATTGATGTGGGTCCCATTGACCTAATTTGCCCGAAAAGCTCTGCATAACAAGGGGCTTTCTATATAGTAGTATGTCATTGACGTCAGCTAGGCCTGTATACTTTGTATATGTACTTGTAGAAATAAAAATTATTATAAGAACTTAAGAAAGAAGGAACACTGCAGCAGGCCTATTGGCCCCTGCGAGGCAGGTGTCCTACCGGCTTAAGCCAATCCCCCAACCTAGTCAGGTCAGGTCACATTCACTTAAGGAAGGAGCACGGCCTCTGACCTAGTAGCACAAGCTAGTCAGGTCCAACTCACACACACCCACACCCACTCATGTATTTATCTAACCTATTTTTAAAACTACACAACGTCTTAGCTTCTATGACGGTACTCGGGAGTTTGTTCCACTCATCCACAACTCTATTACCAAACCAGTGCTTTCCTATATCCTTCCTGAATCTGAATTTTTCCAACTTAAAACCATTGCTGCGAGTCCTGTCTTGGCTACATATTTTCAGCACGCTATTTACATCCCTTTATTTATTCCTGTTTTCCATTTATACACCTCAATCATATCCCCCCTAATTCTACGCCATTCTAGAGAGTGCAGATTCAGGGCCCTCAGTCTATCCTCATAGGCAAGATTTCTGATACATGGGATCAACTTTGTCATCGTCCGTTTTCCAGAGCATTTATATCAATTTTGTAATACAGTGAGCAGAACTATGCAGCATAATCTAAATGAGGCCTAACCAAGGCTATACAGAGTTGAAGAACAACCTGAGGACTCCTATTATTTATGCTTCTTGATATGAAGCAAGGATTCTGTTCGCTGTATTGCGAACACTTATGCACTGCTGTCTTGGTTTTAGATTACTGATAACCAGAACTCCCAAATCCATCTCGCAATCAGTAATATTAAGATCTGCATCAGTCTATTCAAATCTTCCTGGAGTGTTCCAATGTCCTCGTCAGAATGAATTCGTCGGCCTATTTTGGTGTCATCGGCAAACTTGCTTATATCGCTATTTATTTCCTCCTCTGTCGTTTATGTAGATTGTGAACAACAAGGGGCCCAGTACTGACCCCTGTGGAACACCGCTCGTGATGCTTCCCCACTCTGATTTCTCCCCATTTATGAAAAAACTCTGCTGCCTATCTGTCAGTAATGCCTGTATCCAGGAAATTTTTTCTTCTATTCCGTGTGCCTTAATTTTCCTCAATAGTCTCAGATGTGGGATTCTATCAAAAGCCTTACTGAAGTCCATATACACAATATCATATTCATTACCATGACTTGATTGACATTATTAGGGTAATTTCATGATATATTAAAACTGATTGATTTGTGATCACTTTCCCCTATGCTTCCTGTACTTGCAATTAATCTTAGCTCGGCTATCTTATTTCTTGCACTCCTACTATTAGTATAGTAAACCTTAAGGGAGCTAGTCTCTCGCTGCCTTCTGCTGTCTCCCTTTGTTTGCTGACCTGATCCATTGTCTTTATTTGTAACTTTATGATGAATAATGTCTTTTATTAAACATTTACTGTTTTCAACCCTAGTGCTGCAACCTGACTGTTTCCCACACACACCCATACCTCTATCTTCTATCAGTTTAAAATCCTAGACATGTCACCAATGGCCCTCTCGATCGAGTTGACAAATGCTGCCACCCCTGCCCCAGAGAGATGTACCCCATCCCTTTCATACATATCATGTTTGCCATAAGAGTTGTCCCAGTTTTCAATGAATGGGATTGCAAGTTCCTTGCAGTATCTGTCTAGCCAGCAATTTACACCAATTGCCCTAGACAATCATTCATTGCTCACTCCTTTTCTAGGCAAGATGCTACATATGATTGGGACCCCTCCCTTAGACCTAGTTAAATCTATAGCTGACCTATACTTATCTAGCAGCTCTTCTCTCCTACTCTTCCCGATATCATTTCCACCAGCACTGAGACAGATAATGGGCTTGTTCCCATTACCTGACATGATATTATCCAACCTGTTGACTATGTCTCCAACACCAGCTCCAGGGATGCACACTCTCTCTCTCTCACCTTCTTATTCCTATTACAGAAAGCACGGTCCATATATAATACCTGTGAGTCACCAACCACAAGAATGCACTTACCTCTATTAGCAGGGAAAGTAGTACCTTTACCTTCACTGGCCACTGAAGTACACTCATCCTGAAGAACTTTCCTTATTTTGATGTTCCTGCCATTACTGGGAATCACTCGCCACTTGTAGCAGGTGCTGGACTGCTAATCACTCCTGTGAGCCTTATTTCCCTCAACCACTCCAGCCACCTCACACTCACTCCCAAACCCATCGAGGTGAACCTTCAGCCTTCTAATTTCCTCCTGGAGAAGTAGGACCTCCTCCTTCAACACTCTAACCTCAGATATTTAGTAGGAGGTCCTACTTCTCCAGGAGGAAATTAGGAGGCTGATGGTTGTAAGGAAAACTGATATCGACTCATTTAGGCAAATGATGAAATTGCTATAATCTAAGATTGCGGAGATTTTTTTTAAGTGTGGAAATGAAAACCACTTGAAGGCAACATATAATTATAGCCAGTTGTTAGATAACGTAAAATTAGGCAGTATATCTTGGTCTACCATTGTAATATTCTTGAGTAAAGAGAGTAGGAGAGAGAGAGAGAGCACTGTAAATTACCTTTTCTGTGGAAAGAGGCAAATATAGTCCCTGTTATCAAAACGAAGAGCAGAGCGAAAATCAGCAACTACAGACCTGTGTTACTCCTGTCAATCACTGGCAAAATTCCCGAGACGATAATATCACGTAAACGATACCATTTCTCTATTATTAACTTCCTTCTGACCGTCAACATGGCTTCAGAAAAAGTTTTTGTGCTTCTGAGCTGTTAAAACCTCTCCAATAATGTGGCACTAGTCGCTGGATGAATCCAAGATCACTGTAGTAACACTGGTTATTATTGGTGCTTTCTACCGAGTATGGCACCAGAGACTCTTGACAAAACTGTAGGCACTTGGAGTTTCTGGTTCTGCACTACACCTCCTTAGTGATTATACTCAAGGTAGATGGAGCTCTAAGAGTAGTTATCAATGAGACAGAGTGAAGAAGGGACTCAGTCGGTGCCAGAGTTCCACAGGGAGGTGTACTCTTTCAATTGTTATGCAATGTCTACTTCAATGACCTTCTTCATCACATCCCAGATTCCCATATCTATGCAGAATACTGTGTATGACATTTACTTACCCAAGAGAGGAAATGCCATCTGTTTTCAGGTACACCAGTCATCAGTTTACAGTTATCAGCCTATGACAGGTTACCTTTGCTTCTGAGAAAACACAAATGATAGTCTCTAAGTTCAATTATTGTTGGAGCAGTTCTAAGAATGAACGGGACAGTGTTAGAACCCGGGGACGAGGTTGATATCCTAGGGGTGAAATTTGATTCCAAACAGTCTATGAAGAACCACGTGGTAAATCTTGTAACGAAGGCAGCGTAGAGGCTAACAGTACTAAGGAGTATCTCGTACCTGCTCGACAGTAGAGGCTGCAAAGTTATGTTCAAGGAACAGGATTTCCTTCCCACCGTCTTATCTACGACTTCTGGAGAGAATAGAGAACCGAGCAAGACGACTCATCTCTCGCCTGGACCCTGCCTAAACCTTCAGCACCGGAGAGATCTGGGTGAATTTGTTATGTACAAAGCTAATATTATCAAAGTACCACACTTGGCTTCACGGACAGTAAGAAGACAGCTTCTATGCAACAAGATGGGCAACAAACAACAACTACATTCTCAGGAGCATCATTTTATCTGAGATCAATCATTTGTAGAATGACTCGAGTCTGGAACATGTTTGTTCAGTATAAAGTCAGTTGACGAAATGAAATCATTGACCCACAAATGGTTCCAACCCCATCCTGTTCCCTATTTATATGTTTCATAACAATGAAAAGAGTTTCAAATGAGCTGAGGTAGGTAACAGCTCTTAGCTTGTAAATGAAGGTAGAAACTCTTAAAAACCATTGCGTAAATGTGAGAGAGAGAGAGAGAGAAGAGAGAGAGAGAGAGAGAGAGAGAGAGAGAGAGAGAGAGAGAGAGAGAGAGAGAGAGAGAGAGGCAAACAGGCAGGCAGACAGACAGACAGATAACATCATGTTAATACTGAAGCAATTATAAGAATGAATGGAAGTGTTAGATCCTGTGATATAGTCGACATCCTGGGAGCAAAACATCACCCATGATGCCTATGAACAATAAAGAGAGAAGACTTACTTTCTTTTAGTAAAACGATTTATATATAAATAAAAAGCTGTATACACACCCATTGGTGGCTCATAGGTATGTATCCACATTCTTCTAGGAGTTTAGCACTTTTTAAAGTTTACAAAAAAAAGGTCTTACTTTCACCTGCTCATCCAGTTTAGTCAATATAGCAAAGCTTTTCTCTCGTGACCTCAAACTTGCCCACTCACCGTCCTCTTGTGGTTCATTATTGACCTTTTATCATGTGACCTCTCTCCGTCTTGCCTCCTCCACGGCATCACCTTCAACCCCTCTTGGGTTTAACCTTTTAGCTCCTCTAAAGTATTTTTACCTCTTCCTGTGACTAAGATATGTCTATTCAAGGCATACAATGCTAACTGGATTGCTGTGGGCATTATCCTGGAGGGTTATGTATAAGATTCTCCAGCAGCGCGGGACAACTTGTCTGTCGTGTTAATCCTACAGACAAATTGGCAGGAATCCCTACAGTTACAATTAACCTTCACTTAAAATATCGTGGACGCAACAATTCACAGTCTACAAAGTTACCATACCGTGGCTCAAACAATTCATAACCATTAACAAGACACGGATGGAAAGGTTCTTTAAATGTATTTCTTCGATTTGTGTGTTGTGAATTGTTGCAGCCAGGGTATTTTGACCGTGGTGTTTGTAGTAAATCGTTGCAGACAAGGCATTTGTGATGTTGTGGGTTGGTTGTGAACTCTTCCAGCCATGTTATTGTGAATTTGCAAATTGAGAATTATGCCAGCTACCATATTGTGAATTTACGGGTTAGTTGTGAATTGTTGTAGCGATGGTGTTGTGACTGAGTTGTGAACTGCTGCAGCCACAATATTGTGATTTTGTGAGCAAGTTATGAATTGTTCCAACGACTATAAGGGTCATAAGCACCTGGTTAATGGAAACTAATCTGGTTTGTCCAGAGAAAACGACGATCATAACTAATTCTTAATTCAGATCAAATCCTTTACCAGCATCTAAGTGGATAGAAAAATTGCATGTTTTTTACATGCTTCTTTGGGTGAATATATCGCACTGGAAGAAAAAAATAGGAAATAAAGTTTGTCTATTTCGATCTCTAAGCGGTCCTCTTCAGAAGATACGAAAGAATGGTGAAGTACGTTAATATTAATCTTATGCCTGATGAAAAATCCCTCAGTATGGGGTCAAAATATTTAGTGTTACGAGTTTTTGTCTCCGGGTGGGTTATATTCTACATGCTTCACTGATAAGAGATACTAGGGAGGGAGGGAGAGAGAGGGATGGAGGGATACCCTTTCCTTTCTCCTCCAAGATAATCTCCTGCACTCAAAACCACTTTCACCCTTAGATTTTCACTCCCCCCTCCCGTTCCACAGTCACTTATATTAACTATTCCCTCCCTCTCTCTCTCTCTCTCATAAGAACATAAGAAAGGAGGAACACTGCAGCAGGCCTGTTGGCCCATACTAGGCAAGTCCTTCACAATCCATCCCACTAACAGAATAAATGCCCAACCTAATTTTCAATTCTACCCAATTTCAATTCTCTCTCTCTCTCTCTCTCTCTCTCTCTCTCTCTCTCTCTCTCTCTCTCTCTCTCTCTCTCTCTCTCTCTCTCTCTCTCTCTCTCTCTCTCTCTCTCTCTCACACACACACACACACACACACACACACTCACTCACACTCTTAACACAAATGCTCACAGGGGAAAAATTATCCACATACACCTTAGCGGAAACGCCAGAGATTATCGCTCTAAGTGAATTTTGGAATGACGCCAAAAAATAACAAATGGGAGAAACTACACTGACTGGAAACTATAATTTGAATAAAAGTCGCCCTTATATGAAAGGTGGTGGAGTGACTGTAAGTTATCAGTGAACTTGACTCACGAAATCGTAATGACACGATTGCAAACAAACCATACCACGGGTGGGGATCGAACCCGCGGTCACAGTGTCTCAAAACTCCAGACGGTCTGGGTTTGAGACTTGACGTTCACCACCCGTGGTATGGTTTATCAGTGAACTATTTACTGTGGCTGGGTGTGGGTTTAACCTGACTAGCTTGGGCCAGTAGACCTGCAGCAGTGTCCTTCTTTATGTTCTTATGTAATTTAAAATTATATTGTAGTGGGATATGACTGAGTATCCAGAAATTCAAGCTAATGGGAACAAGAAAATTATTTTTTGTGTAGTATTTCGTCCCTGTAAACAAAATTAGGAGTAAGAAGTCTGTTTGTATGACGAAATTGGAAATGAGGTAATTTATATGAGGTAATTTATATGAGGTAATTTATGAGGTAATTTATGAGGTAATTTATATGAGGTAATTTATATTGAGACAATTTATATTGAGACAATTTATGAGGTAATACATATGAGGTAATATATATGAGGTAATATACATATGAAGTAATTTATTTGAGGTAATTTATATGAGGCAGTGGAACACACTCTTGGTAGTTATGGTAGTTATGACAACCCCACCCTAAGTGATTTTTTTAGTGGTAGGAAACAAAGAAAATGGAAAGAGGTAACCAAAATAGTCCACCACCTTGGAGCCTTGTTAGACTGGAGGCACAGCCAGTGGCCTCCCCGGACTCACAACTACTGATGCCAACAATGAAATCCCCCCAACAAACTTGCAACACAACCTCATTTATATTTGCTAATATACAGGGCCTTAAGCCATCTACCAACAACAAAATCCCTTTCATTAGTGGACTTCTAGGGGAGTCAAATGCAGTGTTTGCAGCCTTCACAGAGACCCACGCAAAAGATTACTTTGACAGTGAAATATGGATACCTGGGTACAACCTTTTCAGATGCGACAGAAAGAACAGGCAACAAGGGGGGTTGGCCTGTATGTCAGAGCGTCTCACATTTGCACAGATATACTGAACACCAGAAATTATTTAGTTAAAGTTCTAACAATAAAAATCGAGAACCAAAACCTAGTCATTGTACTTGTATATAAGCCACCAGATGCAACTTCCCAACAGTTCAAAGAACAACTATCAAAAATTTATTCCTATCTGGAAAACCTTCCAGCCCCATCCCCAAAACTCTTGCTGCTTGGTGACTTCAATCTTAGACATACAAAATGGAAAAATATAGCAAATAATGTTGTAGCAGAAATAATCCCTGGAG